>JAOXNG010000021.1:10519379-10535471 GCA_028566535.1 Scolopax minor
GCTTTCCGTGGCATCTCCGGTCTCCACTACTGGAAAAGGAGCACAGATTGGCCAAAACCTTTCTTTTTTTTTTCTTCTTGTTAACTACTAAGAAGCGATCAATTCTGAGGGAGTCTTTCCTCGGAATGCAGTCTCCCAGCAGGAATATTTATAGACATACAGAAATTTCTGAACAAGCAAGGTGTACGAAGAGGGACTATAAACGCCCCTGCTATGGGAAGACAGCAGGTTGATGCTAAAGAACCTGCCTTGTCCCTGAAGTTTTCTTTGGCCAACAAAGCTGCTATAGAAATTTTTTCCTTTCCGTTTTTTGACAAGTGGAGAAAGTCATAAAAGAAGTACAGGCTGTGTCAGAAAATGACAGCAAAACAAGAAAGCCCCAGCAGAACAACAACTCTCTCTAGGTGGAATTACTGGTTTGGGGAAGTACTCACTGTATCCGAATCCCAGGAGCTGCAATTTTCTATCTGCAGTTTATTGTTGCCATGGCAGATGAAGCCCAGACCTCATTCCTCAGTGCTTTGAAATTGTCATTAGTGGTGCCTGTGAGGGAATACCCTACAAGAAAATCTAGGGTTTGATTCCGCCGGCGTTCGTACACATCCTAATTGCTTGCCTAAGCAGCTCGGCTGCCTTCCAGTGGGACGAAGCACAGGTGTGAAACTGCCCATCTGTACGTATTCGCAGATTTGGGACTTTGTGCTATTGCAGTAGACAGGAAACCACTCAAGGGGAAAATAAAACGGGTGTTAAAAGCACAAATGGAATAGGTAGCCAACTGTTTAAATTTATTTTAAATGATTAGGGGAGATTTTAATTGTATTAATGAACCATATGGAAATGATAAGATTTTCTTAGGGCTCACAAAGTTCTCTATAAATACTAAGAAATTTCACAACATTGCTGGTAAGGATGTAAACATAATTTTATCCATTACAGAAACAGTAAAGCTATAGGATGTAAAGGACAAATAATTTCCCAAGAGTACTTGGTAACAAATCAGTGGTTTAGCTGGGACTATAGCCCCTTTGAGACCTTATTCACCAGACCATATTCCTATGGCTATATATTTCCTTGTTCAAAAGTAAAAAAAAATTACCTCTTGCACCTTCATATTCCTTTCTAATAACTATTTCTCATCATGGGAAGGCTTTATGCTCAGCATTCACAGCCTGCTGCTGTGAATCTCCTAAATAAGGCAGTGCAAAGTCATAGCTGTACTATTTTTTAATGTTTAAGTGATGCATATAGCGTTTCAGTTTTTTTTTTTACTCAATTACATTTTTACTGACGTGGTACCTCTGCATCATCACCTTTTCTGCTTTGTTCATTTCTGTAGTTCTCTTGTATCGGTTTCTGTCACTGTGTTAGAAGAGCAGCATTTCACAGTAATGTTACAGTCAGTGATTTAAAGACAGCTGAGGTGGAGATTTTTGTGGGCATTTCAATTACAGATCACTGTTGATTCTCTTATGGTCAGTAGGGCTCCCTGTGGAGCACTAATTGGAAGGTTTTCACCCATTTGTGCATTTAGCTGCCATTTGTATATGTCTTCTTAGATAGAACAGTTCATAAATATATGAATGACACATCTACAGGGTTATTTTTTTTATGTATAGCATTCATGTAGCAAACAATATTACTTTAGTTTCCTTGATTTCTATACCTGTTATTGCTGTCTTATATTGGTGAGGCTGAGTGTATTTTATGAGCCCCACCAGGTCCTATGAAATCAAGTTGGGTTTTGATCACTTTTAGCCCAGAAGTTGGAGTACGTCCCTCTTGGGCTTTACAGGAGCACTGCTGTGGCTGGACACAGAGGTGTGAGTCTCCAGGAGGTGCCCATCAAGGAGGGCTTGCCCTTGGGACACACTGATGCCTTGGTGTGGTGGGAACGGCTGTGGACTGGCATCATCTAGGGCTTTGCCATTTTGTTTGTCTGTCAGAGGTGTGGACGCTGTCTGGAAGAAATGTTCCAGTGGCGCTACAAAACAGGGAGACTGGCTCTTTGTTCAAGGCTTTGAAAGACTATCTTTTTTTCCCCTCCACGTCAGGCTGCCAAGAGGCGGCCTTGGTTCTAGGTATGGATTCATCTGTTTAGCGTCCTCCAGGCTGGACGCACATAGCGGTGGTTATCAGCAAAAATAGGGAATGAGGCAGGGGGTGCTTCAAAAGTTCCTGCTTGCGTCTCCGTGGAGATTTTCTGCATTCCACAGAAAGCTTGTTCACCTCTGCTTTGGAGGGATGGCAGGCTGCTATTTTTATTAGCAATACCTTGCTTGCCAGCTAGAGTACATCTTTACAATGTTCATCATATAAAGGAGTTCATATATTTCTATGATGCACTTTATGCTACTATCCTGCTTATATGAACAACAGCTTCAGGCTTCAGCCTATGTTACATAGAAACACTCAGGGTTCTGATTGTCTGAACTCAACTGAATCAGATTGGCTCTTGATCCTAGAAGCCTACAGTGCCAGAGGCCTTAATCTTCAATACGATGTCAATTGCTTTTCTTAAAACACTCCAAAGAAGGGAAAAATCTTCTTGGACTTCTAATCTTGGACTAGATGATCTCCAGAGGACCTTTCCAACCCCATATCACTCTGTAATTCTGTGAAAAAGGTGCACCTAGACTATATGGAAGTCTAAATTTCATCTTGACTATCAAATATAGCAGTGTAGGAGTTTCCATGGCACTGAGTCCCCCCAGTTGGAAAGTTCTTTTCCAACATCAGTATCTGTATTTCAGCAGCTGCTGTAGCAGAACCCAATGACCATGCTTCCTCTGCTAGTCTGCCTAACAGCATCCTTCCAAGTTCTGCTTGGCTTGCATCGTCATCTGAATGTACTTCCCTCTTGTTGATCTTACGGAAGAGGTGATAATGGCAAATCCTTTCCAGAAAACAAAACAGTGTCAAACTGATCAGGAACCATCCCATGCCATCTCAGTGTTGAAATAGCAATACTCATTACGTCAGAGGTTACTTCTGCCAGATAAAGGGATAATCAGCTGAAACATCTGTGTGTTTCAGAGGATTACCCTTCTGTGAAGGAGGTAGGAATATCAAAAAGCATACACACAAAAGCAGACAATATATTTGTTGTGGCTTTCTATACCTTCACTGCATGTTATTTGTTCTTTTGTAACTCAATATATGGGCCTTAAATATTGTTTTGGTGAATGATAATAACAGTAGCACTTAGACAAACTGCAACTTTTGCCAAAAGCAGCATAAAATAAGCTTTGAAACACTGCAGTCTTATAAACAAAGCCCTAGGAAATAAACATCCTTTACAACTGTCAAACTCAGAGCAAACTTTCATTTTCTCGTTGCCAAAAGCACGCCTCAGTCTGGGAAAGTGAGAAAGAATGACCACTATCATGCCTGCTCTTTGAACAATCTATTTGCAAGAATAGACATGGACATAACATTGAAAAAAAAGAAAAAGGAAAAAAAAAAGTGTGGTTGTCTAGTGACATGAAATAACAAGCACTACATCTAACTCAACAGGTCAAGGGGTATAAATTAGAGGCATGTTTTCTCAACAAAGTAATCCACTACAAAATTAATACATTCATTTATTGCAAGGCCAACTCATCTTTAAAACTTGGGACCTTTTGCCATGTAAAACAGAGAATAAAAGTAGATCTTGCAAGGAAGCTGCAATTAGAGTAATATAGAATAAAGTAATGATGCAGACCTTTGAAATTAACCTGAGGAAAAATGTAATGATTCTGAAGGGGTATGTGTGAAACTTTGCAATGACATTTCAGGTTTGGTGGTAATGCTGATTGTCATTTTTGCTGGCCCCAAAGCAAAAGCAAACATGGTTAACCAAGCCTCTTGCAGCGAATTCTATCAGCTAGATAAGATGTTCAGCACTTAATGTACAGTACATTGGCTGATTGGGGATGTCGCCAGAGAAGAATGTGAGGCCAACTCATTTTTTTTGTTACAAACGCTGATGGGGACGATTCCATCTCCGCATAAAGAGATTATCATGACGTGGCTGATTGGTTAACCTCTGTTCCCGTTACTCAGGCATATGCATGTGATAAAAGCTCCATCCAATACATGCAGAAATATCAGTGGGAGAATTCCTATTGATTCCCATTAGATTGTGCCCAGGCTTTCACTGCATTGCTTTAGCAAGTACCATCAGTACTGAGGTGTCAGCTAACAAAAGCCACCAAGTTGTGGACGTTTTTCTCCTATGACTCATGAATAGCTGTGTATATAAAATTGAGAACATTAGACAAAGCCAAGTTCTTATACAATTTATACCCCCTTAATTATCTTCTGTCACAGCGAGTTATCATTGGTTTTAATTAAGCAAACGTCCTTAGACTGGCAAGATGTGCTGCTTCATGCTTTATCCCTGCTGGAAATGTTTATTTCTCTTTTGAAATTTTAATATAAAATATCAGGGAGGTGGAAGGAGAGCAGAGGTTTCAGCACCCTGACATCCAGTACTGTATATTATGTTTCCCTTACTCGGTCCTCAAGGTGAGCAGTCAAGATAAGCCAAGGATCTGCAGCCCATCTAATTTGTTTTTCCATCATTTTCTTAAGTTGTCGTATGTGCAATAATCATTACAGTGTAAGTGACACTGCTGGGAAAATCAATTCTTCCTCACTGAATAGAAAATAACTTACGCTATACTCAGATCATAATTGGTGTTTTGTTTATTTTGACGGACTTGCTGCTAACTGCTGATTACTTTGGCCAAGAAAGTTCTGCTCTTCTGGCAAAGGCACTGCTTGCTATAAAACATTATGAAATCGACTTCCAATTGAAATGTAATAAAAACTGCTTATGGATCTACACTGAATTTTCTGTCAGATGTTCAATATTATGTCCTTGAAGATTAAAAAGTCTCTGAATATTTATTAGCAAGATGGAAGGCTATTCCAGATAGGCTTTGAACCATGCTCATCGGTGGAGCGTGTGAATGACTTCCAGTAGTACATCTGTCATGTATTCTATTATTATAAGATTACTATTCCCCCTTTGCTGTTTATCTATAATTCAACCACAACAATGAAAAAGACACTTATGTGCTATGTGTGGGCACAAAGCCCACATAACTGATGTCAGCTTTTCAACCTGAGGATGAACAGGAGTTAGCAGAGGTTATCAGCACCGAGCATTGTTCTCACACCTCTGGCGTGTCGTGTGGTGTGCCAAAAAACCTCTTCAGTTCTACTCTATATGATGAAATAAATTCAGGGATGGCCGTTTCTACTGGGCTAAATTTTAATAAGTTATATTTAATATAAAGTTATATTGGAAGGGGGGGAAAGGGGTTTTTAAAGTGTTTTGGTTTCCTGTGCAGCACTTGTGCTCTAGAGTTGATGCTCGTAGTGTATAGGACAAAACCCCTCTGATGAAAGGGGAGTTCATTACCAGTGATGAACAGTAGAACAGTAGAAGCCCTCCATATGCAGACCATATGCAGGGCTCGTGACCTGGGGTCCAACTGAGACTTGAATAGCTGCTTGGAGCTGCAATATGCTTTTCCTGGATTTCATTATTGGGTAAAGAGGTCAATATTAATCAAAACAAGTTTATCTGAAGTAAGGTCATCCCCCTATTACCCTGCGTAAGAAGGCAGCCAGGTTTCTCCATTTTTCCCAACCCTTGTAGGTGGTGTGTCATGTAGCAGGAGTGTCTGTGTGCTGTATCCTTACCTGGCCAGGACACATCTGGAGACCTGGGAGCGCCCGTGCAGCTGTGTGCCCAGGTGAAGATGCTCTATGTGGAGCGGGGATCCCATTCCTGGCAAGCTCCTGCTCGGCTCCTCGGCACCCATCCCTGTGTCAGCAGAGCTGGCTCTGGAGTCAGTCACTGCAGCTTCCCTGGAGCAAATACAAACCAACCAAACACGAAGAGGAAAACAAGGCTCCTGTGTGCAACTGCCCCCTCCCATTGCCAAAAACCTGATTGCAGTTAGTGGTGTCCCCCTTGCTCCCCTCCAGTGCTTAATCCTTGGCTGACTGGAGGATAGAGAACTCCTGAATTCCTTTCTTAACCTAATATAGGGACAGACACTTTTCCAGTCATCTGAACAAAAATCTCTTAACCTGAGCATTAAATTCCATATATAATGAAGGATACTTTGTGCTAATTTGTCTATTTGGTTCTATCCTCCCTGTAAATTACTGCATTTATCTTCGGGACAAAGGGTTCATTTCCTGATTTATTTATTAATTTAATTTATATTTTTTTTTCCTGCTGGGGAAAGGGAAAAAGAAAAGGGAGGCTGTGTTTGTGTTTGGATAACCAGGAGCATTTTCAGGCTCTGTATCCAACTCTGCGTACAGCTGTTCAGGGAGAGATACTGAAAAGCTGCAAGTGGATTCTTGTGCCACCTTATCTCATTCAGACAAGAGAAGACACCCCTTGGCTTATAATGATAAGCTACAGCCTTGATCGATTTGATCTCTGCTTTTGTCCTTCTTCATAATTTGAGCTATTGATTCTATTTATTAAAACTAATTTAAAAAACACAAGCCCTGAGTGCTCTGCTGTTCCAGATCAGGCTGCTCTGGGCAGTCTGATCTGAAGCTAATCCATTCACTGCTGATTTATTTTCACTCTGTTTTCAAGCAGAGTTCTGTTCTGTGTTTCATTTTTTTGTCTTCAGTTTCTTTCTGAGAAAAAAGACATTTAATTTCACACCTCCAGTTAGAGCTCAGAGGTCTAGATTCCTTTTTCTGATATATGAAGTGAGTTCAGGAAAGTTTACCTGGCTCATTCATGCAGGTTTTGCTCGGATGGTGCCCCTCTGTGTATCGTTCTTTATTGTCTTAAATCAAAGCTCCACCTTTGTGCTAGAGAAGAACTCTGTGTATTTGTTTAAATGCGCTCTTCTTGCCATATTGGAGTTAATGGGACTTACTGTGTTCCTGCATTAAGGCTCAGCAGAGGAAATTCTTTCCCTGCTTCTTCCTGGGGCTTGTCTAAGGGCTGGAGGATGGTTCTTTAAAAATATATACCTTTATTCAAACTTAGAGAAATCAAATGAAGACTTTACTATTGAAACCAGATGAAAAATAAAGCCTTCAGGAGCTAGGTATCTTTTAGTACCAAGCTGGATTTGAGTCTCTGGCCAAGGATCAGCATTTAGTGGCATTTATTTACTGTCAGTGCATTTTGCTGGTGATGTTTTAGTGCCCTTCTTTCCCCAATTTAACACATTTGTTTAAAGCTTTAACCTTCAAATTCTTCAGGTGGTTAAAAGCTCTCTGAGTGTCTTGCTTGGGCAGGGACTGTATCATGCCTGCTGCATCTCTCAGTGTTTGCTGCTGTAGCATATTCTCTGCACAGTAAAAACACTCACAGTCTGTTTCTAATTATTTGCATGGTCATCCTCTCAGTCTACAGCCTGCGATTTCTTGTGCAATATGTCATAACTATCAGCTGGAATCAATCAGACAAAATATAAGCCTAGCCTAGATACTATCATAAAGAAAACAGGCATGGCGTAACAGCCTCTGAAGCCTTGGCCTGCGTTTAAAAATATTCCTCTTTACTTCAGAATCAATGTGGACACAGAAATATGGAGTCAGTATTGCTGAATATTTCTTTGTAGGCTAGAAATGCCTTACAAAGTGCTGTAGGAAGATATCTTTCTTTTGACTTGAGAGCCACAGGTAGGGTATTGATTGGACCCTTGCTGCAACCAACATTCATGCAAAAACCCCAACACTTCACTGAGATGTCGCATAGCCCAGCAAGGATCTTCTGCAAGTGGCCGGCAGCTCAAATTTGGCCTGTCAGCACCAATCAAGGGCATGCTAGATGCTCTTTCCACAGTCCCCTGCCTTGCCCCCTGGCCCCCAGGCAGGACTATAGCCCAGCAGAGACACATCAGTTTTTCCACTGTAGGAAGAGATCCCCTCCTCTGCCCTCTCTCTCCCTGCAATATAAGCTGTGGCTATGGTAAGGCAGATCAAGTATCCTATAGACAACAGGGATTCTTAAAACCTGCTAAGGGTAGAATGAGTCTAGGGCAAGTGTTTAGGATGCATTGCCACAATACTACTCCAGCCTCCAACTAATTCCAGCCCAGAGGATTGCCTGAAAATCTTGTAGTTTATTTAGTACCCTAAATTATCTCTACTTGATTTATTTGTACATTCTACCCGTGAGCCTACGTAAGCTTCTTGCATCCATGCAAGCTGCAGAAAGGAGTTCTGGCAGCCCATGTACACTGCACAAAGAGCCAGGTCCTCTTATTTGCTTTGAATCCAGCTCCCTGTGTGCTCAACTCTAAGCTTTTGTAATGGCAGAGCTGGCAGAGCATCTGTTCTTGCCCACCCTCCCCAAGACATTTTGTAGACCTTTAGTGTCCCTTTAAGCTTCCGAGGCTGAAAAGTCCCAGACAAATTGGCTATTCCTCTTTTGGAAGCCAGTTCATGTCTTTGATCAGTCTTATTGCCCTTCTCTTTACCTTTCCCAATACTAGTATGACCTTTTTGAGATGAAAGGGATCAGAACTACACCCTCTATTCAAAGGCTATGTGAGCCACTGTATTTTTTTTTTTACTCTAGAGAAGGGGGAGGAAGGTTTTAGGAAAAGAGTGCAGCCAACAGGTCACACAAAGCCCTTAAGCATTTAGATTCTTAGGAGCCTGAATTTGCTTTATAGTCCACCTCCCAAAGTGGGGGAGGACAGTAAAGGATAACTTGAGATTTCACAGCGGCAGTGCATTTCCCCTGTTTTAACAAAGATTATCAAAATGAGCTAGCAAAAGAATTTATGGAAAGCTGAAGAATTGTTTTACTACTTTTATTGTTAAAGAATGCTAATGTGTTCTTGTTGTGTTTATTTTGGAAATGTCTCGTAGAGCCAATTCTGTGCAACGAAACAGGAATCTGAACGCAGGACTGATTGAATTTTACCCTTTGATCTTCTGGCAAAGGGAGACATCTAATGCTTTAATTGTTTTAACCTAAGGAGCAACCCCTTCTTCTGTGATGTACAAAAACTTGGGTAGCTGCAAATACTGAAGAATACTGGGTTACTGACTTACCGAACAAGGCAGGTGCTGTTTGCAGAGCTGCTCTGCAAAACCAAGTCTGTGGCTGAGCAAGCAGCAAGACAATATTCTCCTTTGCCCTCTCTAAACCCCATCTTTGGCTGTACAACTAGATTCTGAGGTTTGCACTTGAAAGGCAGAGCTGTCAATCTGCAGCATGACTGGAGTACCATTTAGTCCTCCACCCTTTTGCTGTTAGCGTGCATTGAATTGTGTTTTGCTGGCAGACACACACAGTTTAGCATCAGATTTTGACACATGCATGCTGTCCCGAAGGATTCACTGAGCGGGCTGTCTTGCAGCTGCTGCATTTTCCACCAGTTAAATTGACAGTTACCTACTGTGTGGAGTTGCTAGGAGAAGGTGAATAGTCATCATTACAGCATATTCCTTCAATAACAACCTGTAGAGCTCTCTGATTTCTTTTCTGCAGGGATTTATACATGTCTTCACTACCGACTGAGCATTCGTACAGTCATATTTTTACTGAGAGGCTGGTAGATATTTATTCATTAAGAACCAATTCAGGATCAACTAAAAAGAGGAAAGCTCTGGCATTTGAACATGCACTCTTTTTGTAGAGTGATGTGGCTGATACTGGCTTCTACCATCTGCTTTCCTACTGCAGCCTGTTTCCAACCTGCAGAGCAAAAACCAGCCTTTCTCTCCTTCTGGATTGTTAAAGCCGTTCACATTTATCCTGCATGGCAATGAACTGTAGTCCATTTTAAGGAATCTTTTGTGCTTCTGTGCATATTCCTACAGCAGAAAAAGTGCATGAGAAAGGAGCTTGAGCAGTCAGTAGTGTAGTGGCTGGCTCACCCGTATGGATTAGACTCGTGAGGTCAGAGGAGCTGTGTGTACTTGCTCTGTGCTTCGGGGAGGGGGGGGAGGGAGGGGAGAAGAGTGGATTTGTCTATCAAAGTGAATAGCAATTCAGGCAGGATTGTCCCTTAGCTGTTTTAATTCTAATGTGTTTTGATATGACAGCAGCTCCTGTCTAACATGCATGGATCTTCTGACATTTGTAGTGGACTGAAGAATGCTTTTACCTGCTGGTGAGCCTGACTGTAACTGTATCGCTGCAGGACAGTAACGATGGGGGCTCGAGCGACGGAAACAACTCGGGAACTGGAAAGCACCTCTATGAAGTATCAAATAGGAGGACACGCAGAGAAAATGTGGCAACGACTCAAAGGAATGTGAGTAGCTTCTCTTCTTGGCTTTTGTTCTGTTCCCTGGGAAAGATCATTTTCATCTGTTTGTTAAAATGACTAATTAGTAAATGGAAGCTGTGAATAGTATTTGCTTTCATAATATTCTACATCACTCTCATATATGATGGTACTTAGATTAATGTCAGACTTTGTGTAAGATTCAATTACCTAATTTAAAAGATATATAACTAGTGGGAATTATTATCCAAATTGAAATACAGGTAAGTCCTTTCAGGTTAACACTTCCAGAGCTCTGATATGATTTGCTAAATCTTCAGAATCAGCATCTCTGAAGCTGTTTCATCATTCCCCTTGGTAAATATAGGTAAGTATATGATTGCAGTTCCATAGGAGGTATTGATACTTTGCCTTTTGAGAGTGCAGGTAAAGAAGTCTATATTAAAAGGTGCTTAGCTATTAGGAGGATGCTAAGTTTCTAGTTTTTTGTCAATTATTTTGGTGCTCAATAATGCTAAAAAATGATCGAAGGACTATTTGAAGGGGCCACTATGCACTTGCTGTGTCTAATTCACTCCTCTCAAATACAATTTTCAGTGTAGACTTTTGGTGCAAATGATCAGTAAATACACATCTGCAACCTGTCAGAGAGAAACTGTCAAACCAGCGTGCTCTAAAACCTTTACTTAAACTTTAATGCCTCCTTTTAAGTATTTGTCTGGTTTTTGCTCTGAAAGCTGATGTCATGATGTTACAAATAAATACATGTTACAATTGTTGCTTTGGAAGCAAGGAAATGGCACTATTATTTTTGCTGGGAAGATTTGAAATACTGGGTTTCTAAAGGTGTTCCACAGATGCTATATAGTGCCTCAGTTGTTGAAGGAAATGGGTTACTTACAGGGCTAAAAGGATCAGATGCATTCGCTATGGCACTGCCTGTTTCCCCTATGCATTGGGTAGAAATTCAAGCTCTAGAAGTTCCCACCATCTGCTTTATTCCAAGAGAAAGTTTACTTCCTTGGAAAGTCACTTTTCAATTGTGGTCAGACTTTTACCAGAACTTCTCTGTGATATGCTTTTGAATATTTGCTCTGAGTCCTGTCATCACTGTTTAAGAACTTTGGGAACTATTTTGACCCTAGAAACTCCAACAAATGTATTGATCATTTCCTGATGCCACACATCTTGCCTCTGAGTTTCCACTACAAGAGTCCTCCGCCAGTTTGTGCATTTGTGCAGGGTCTAAGCTACTGCTTTTTTTCATTCTGTAAGTTTTCTGTTACTGCTAGGCTCTTGGGTTGAAACATTTCCTTTCAGCTGCCTCTGGAATGGTTCCATTAAACAAACAAATGTAAATAACTAAACATTAGTGACACTTAGTACAACAGCTCCAGGAAATAAGGTTCATGCTTCTTTAGGAGTACTTAAAACAATAGTTGGAGTTTGTGGTGCATCAAAATCAAATGGAGCTTAAATGTTTGACAACCGTGCATCCTGGCTGATGCCAACCTCATGACTGTTGTGACTAAATACTTGTATTTAAGAGAAACAGGTTATATTATTAGATACATGCTCAACTGACTATTTTTCAGACTTCCCAATGATTTAATTATTCAGCTGTTGATTGGAAATCACTGACTAGTCAATATTATTAATATTTTATGCCAGAAAGAGCTTAGGACTTGACTCGTTGCTTAAGCAAGGCTCTCATTTTGGGCAGGACAGCCACGGTCTTGAAAACTGCAGCTTACTTCTACATTTATGACAGTTAGTAACTCTTGGTTGTAAATGCCAGATTTTGCCGAGAACTGAACAGTGAAGAAGCTACTCAATGCTTCTCTCTTTTCCAGATGATTGAGGCAATGCACATTATCACCTTAGACAAATAACCATAACTTTCAAATTTCTTTAGTTTATTTATTATATAAATCATCATTAATGAAGGATCTGGGTGCCGTATAGGATTTTCACTTAAATCCTTCTATACGTAATTAGCTCTCAAAAATTGGTTCGGGAAGTCTAAACACCGGGCAATATTGATAGCAAATTGGTGAGGAAGCAAACTGAAGGAGAGAAAAACATAGACAATGGTCGAAATAGATAAAACACTACAATCTGTGTAGTCAGTTCAAATTCAACAGAGATTATTTAGCTTTTAGAGTATGACGCATCCCAGTAGCAGATCATTAAGATGGTCTGCAGATGGTTTCAACTGCTCCCAAGGCATGAGACAGTTACGTTGCTCCTTTCCACTCTCTGTGATACCAAGCCTTGTTTACTCATCACCACAGAGGAATCTTTATGAGCTTCTGTCAAGAGATCTGAAAACATCTGCGGTTATGAAAGCAAGGGACTATTAGGTAATTTTGGTTGAACAGATTGGGCAAGGCTATATAAGATCTTTGGTGCACACTAGCTCTACCTCCATTGGTCAGTCCTGACCTTCTATCCCTCAAGCGCTGTCTCCTTCATGACCCAAACCTGCCAGTTACAGGGCTCTCTGAAGCGGTTTTGTGGTCTAATTTCATACCTACTGAAGATAAAGAGGGAGTAAGTGCACTAATTTTGCCTAATCATCTCTGTTCAGATATGAATTGTCGTTTCAGAGATGAAGGAGCAGTACATTCCGTGACTGTGCCATCTTGTATCATGATGTCATCCTGTCCCCAAAAGACCCCTGATTTTGTCATTAAGTTCCCCCTCTAGAAGCCACACCGAATGTTGAATGAGGTAGCTTTTCCTAGGAGACCAGTAGAATTCTTAGAGAATATTTGGAGATAAATAAGACTTTTAAGATTGGAAAGGGAAATTTTTGACTCCAGTCTAATGGTACTACTACTATGTTTTTTTCTAAAGGCGTTTGACTGAGAAATCCCAAAAAGCTCAGTTCATAATGTAGCATCAGCTTATTAAAGTGATGACACATGTAGAGATGTAAACATACAAGTGCCAAAATAAGCAGAATTTAGCATAGGAGCTAAAAATGCCCAACCTGTGTGAAAAATAAGACAAAATAAAAATAGAGACAACATCACATTTCTTGCATTACTTTTTAAAGTAGTGATGAGGAATTAAAGGAAATCATGTCAAATAGCCAAGGAATCTATTTTCAAAGCTGTGTAATCTAAATTTTAATACCGTGTTGCTTAGCACTAAAATCTCAGTCAACAAGACAGAAACTTGCTTTCAAAATTACTGAGTTTCCCCATTGCCTGCTATGAATTTGCATGATGCCTAATGAGATACAGGTGTGGGGTTTTAATGCAAAAATGTTTTAGGGAAAACCTTGGAGGTAATGAGGCTCTGAATCTGCTATCTACAGGTCAGGAGTACCCCTAAAATCAGTGAGTTAAACTGCAAGTTGCAGCCTGGCAGACTAATGTCTTGGAAGTTAGGCTTATAGTTATGGCAGTCCTTAATAATATCATTATTATTGTACATTGAATGGAAATATTTAGGGATAACCAAAATACAATCAAATACATAAAGATATGTCTTAGGCTTTTTGGCTTGTCTTAAATTTTGCAAAATTCGTGTATCAGATGCTTTGTAGGTATCAAAAGAGTTACATTAAATTTATCTCCATGAAGGACATGGTCCTCTGTTTATGGTGGTCCTCTGCGAGGACATAAATAGGCTTTTCAAAGGCATCTAATTCCTTCTGAAAGTCAATTCACTTTCCATTGTCCATTGACTTTCAGTGGAAGTCAGGTACCTAATTCCCTCAGGCAATTTCAGAATCCCAGCCATGTTTTAAGTTTTGAATCTAAGCTGACCTGACAGCGTCCCTGAAAAGTTCGAACACTTGGAGCAAGGTTTCGGTCCTGCAGCACAATAATCTGAATTCATTTATTTAAAAGCCTTTTATAGCAAAAGCTTTGCATCAACCAAATAGCACAAGCAATGTTTATAGTTTGTTTCTTTTAATCTTGACCTCTGCCAGTTTTAATTATATTTGACACATTTATAAATTGAATAACAAAGAGAAGGTTGGGCTGGGCACAAAAACCAAACCAGCTCTGTTTCTCATACTGAATTAATCAAGAAAAAAAGGTCAAGTGGGGGAAAGAGCTTTCTGATTAACATTCTATTTAAGTAAAGTTCCTCTGGAGGTGGAGGGTATTAAGTCGTTTGGATGACTCCTCTCCAACAGTTGTGGAAGTGGTTCTGTTTTCTGTGACTTGCTGATGTCCACCCTCTTGGAACAGCAGCTCAGTGAACCTTACCTGAGAGAAGGGTCAGCGTTTCAATCAATACAGTTTGCATCATCTGTTGTTTTGACTTAAGTTACTAATATTTAGCTAACACTGGAATTCCTTGGACTCTTCAAGAAGTTGTTGGAGGAAAGTTCTTTTGTGCTATTTCATGTGCAAGCTGTAGAGAATCACCAAGTGTTCTTTCCCTTGGGCTGAAAATACTGCCAAATATACCAGTACAATCTGTCTGTTTGAGAACTTTCACAGCAGTGTTTTGCTTAATCCAGGAAATAAGAATACAATCCCTTCCCTCTTCCCTATTTTCCAAACATCTCTTGTCAATAATGCCCATGCAATTCTCTCTGCTTGCTGCTGAAAAGATCACATTTCACTAGGAAAATTAAAGCCATTGCTCATCTAAAATGGACCAACACAGTCCTATTCTTTATCAGATTCAAGAGAAACACGGTGTGAACAAAAGAATGACACTTCAGGTCCAAGTAATCAGAAGCTTTTTGAGACGGCTCATGTTTGTAGAGCTGTTTCACAGAGAAAAACCTGAGAAAACCAGGTTTTCTCAGAGAACCAGAGGAAAAACCCTGTCACTGTAGACTGTTAAAAACATTAGTAAATGTAAGAACAATCTTGTAGAAAAGACACACTAATTTATATTTGTGTGGTTTTCTACAGTTCCACTCTAATATTTGCCTACAGTTTTCATTATTTGAAATAATGAGCAATAATAGAATAAAAATTATAAATTTACAAAGACTTTGAGAGGCAGACTAATGGGATTTCTTTAAAATGAAATACCCTTTTCCTCAGGCGCCTAGCCTTTTCTAAAGGGAAAATCTGATTAAAATTAGAATTAATGGGCTGTCTTTCCAAGCAAGTGTGCCAGTGTCTGGATTCCAAATGGATTTTCTACTAGGTGTCCATGCAGAAGCTTCCAGAGAGAGGCAAAGTTTTCAAACTTTATCTTTTGAAATGTCTTTCAAAACTGTTCCCCCTTTCAAAGCAATGGAACACCATCTGTGTTTGTAGTCTTATCTGAGAAAACATAATCCTGTTTTTTGATATCTTGAGAAGAAAAAGATGTACATGAAGAAAAATGAAAATAACCTTTCATAATCTTTACATGTAGTGCTTGGAGCCACTTAAAATCCTCCTCTTTTTGCTAACTCCAAGTTTGCATCAGAGTTTAATTTCTGGGGCTCACTGAAGAGGTTTGGTCTTATTAGTGAGTAGTCACAAGTCAAATCAAAGAACTTTAAAGTTGTATTTGTTCATCTGTTCTAAATGCTGGAAATGAGATGACAGTCTGAAGAGTGAGTGGGTACTGTGGTAAGGCTGTTAAGAGTTCAAAAGGCTGGAATCACCATTGCTCACACCTCTGTAATGGTCAGGGAAAAACTCTGTGATCAATACAGAGTGTATTACCTTTGGGGGTAATATTGTCTGCATCTAGTGTACAGAACCAGAAATAAACAGAGATAAAGAAAGCCCAGTTCAGAAATTCTCATAATACTTTATTCCAGAAGAGGCCTCCACAGAATCATAGAATTCTCTAGGTAGGAAGAGACCTTCAAGATCATCTTGTCCAACCATCAACCTAAGTCTGACAAAAATAAACACCCACACAGCAAACATAATGCAACACCATCACT
>JAOXNG010000021.1:10536507-10547871 GCA_028566535.1 Scolopax minor
CTTCAAGCCCTGCCTGGATGCAGTCCTGAGTGATGTGCTCTGGGCAATCCTGCTTGTAGCAGGGCAGTTGGACTAGATGATCTCTAGAGGTTCCTTCCAACTTTGACAATTCCATGATTCCATAAAATAAGATAGTTCTGCCCTAGTTGGGCACCTCCCTCTGGGTTTTTGATTCCATGCCATACACTTAGTATTTAGGCTTTTCAGTGCTTCTCATTCCTAAGTGCTAATATAATTTTTTAGGACCCAATACTGTCTCTGTCTATTAAGCTCATGTTTTTATTTGTTTGTCTTGATGTGAAACATACTTGAATGAAGGTGGGCGGTATTCATGTCTTTGGCCTTAAAATAATGCCTGCAATAAAACCGAGGAAATGCTTTTCAATTATTTTCTCCATGTACCTCAGAAAGAATTGGTACTCAACAGCCAGTATCTTAAGTTAAGTAAGGATTGATTCTGGGAGCCTAATTGGTGAGATTTATTGACAATACAGCATTTGGCTAGTTACAATAGACTCCTATTCATTATACAGTTGATAATTCAACAAGTAACTGATTCTAATTTTCAGTGTTCGTTATACCATTAGGGCTGACTTTATTAGCCCAGTCAGGGATGTTTAAAAACAATTAACCTTAATTTTTTTAAAGTAAAATGTGAGACTTCAGCTATTAAATTTCAATTCTGCCTTAACTGCTCCAGGGCATTAGACACATAGCTCCTGAATTCTGGTACCTAATTAGTGCAAGATACCAGGGTATGCAACAAAGAATCTCAAGTTTAACTATTTTTTTAACTTGTATACACATGTGGATTTAGTCATATAGATAACCTCATCTATGAATGAGGTTCTCTTCTTAATTAGTTTGAGGATCGGGCTGTAAACTGTTGTTGTGGGGAAGCATGGGGTAGGCCAGGGTTTAATTCAAGAATGGCAAACCTCCTGGTGATCTGCGTCTGCAGAGAGAGGATTCATTTTAGAATACTGCCATTTAAAAAAAAAAAAAGTGGCTTTTCAGACAGAGCCTGCTTCCTAGGGCTCCAGAATTAGGCTCTACTTGTGTCTCTACAAAGGAGAGTTTAGGAAAGGTTTCAAAGCAGATCAAAGTAAAAGTTTCCAGATGGATCAGCTTTGTAGCACTAAGCCTGCTGGGAGTTCCGCGAGGATCCGTTGTACCGCTCTGCACTGGGGAAGCACGGCCGCAGCTTTGCGTGCGTTACACTGGCTGTGTTTTCAGCGGGGCTGCACAAATTGCCTAATCCAGGTTAGCACTTTTCTGGAAAGCTCTTTAATCCTTCTAACGTTTGCATAACGATCTCAATACTGTAATGCTTGTATGACAGTGTGTTGGAGCTCTTTCTGACTTACATTAATGATAGTACCAGAATAATGGAATACCAAATTGACTTCATTATCTTTCAGGACTGAGAACGCCATAAATTTCAATGTTTAAAAAAGGTGGGGGGTTGGGAGGTGCAAATTCATTTCTGGTGTAATCACAGTGACATCTCTAGAGCTAGGTGAGGTGTGCATTGACTTTGTCTCGTTTAAGTAAATATTAACTCATATTTAGGAAGTTAAATGAGGGGATAGGTTCTATTAAAGACTTAGAATTCAAGAATAGCAACCTTTCACAGTGGTGTTCTACCAGAATAACACCTTTTTTCACTAAGACTTTGATTAAAACATGATAATCTCCCATGAAAATTCTAAACTAATCAGCTGAAATAAAAAAAAAAAAGATGAGTATTCATGATGCATGAATACTTTATGTGGATAGTAAGAAAGTGAGTCTCTGTTTCTAAGGTATTCTGTTAAAATTTGCAGGACTACACAGCAGGTAATACCAGGCTAGGTTCCTATTTTTGTGAAAGGCGATCTCAACCAGCCATGCAAAACCAATTCTGAGATGATAAAAATGAGGGATGGTCTAATAGGTGTGCACCTGCAAAAAAAAACACTTCCATAGTAATTCTGAAAACAATTCATTTCCATTTCTATGGGAAAATAGATGATATTCATGTATGTAACACAGGTGAATTTTTTAAGTTACTAAATTTTAATAACTATTGCTCAATGTCACCAGTTTTATGTGATGTCTGTCTTATTTATCTGCTTGGTGTTTAGTACCTGGGAGTTTGAATATGGCATTTATTCTCAACAGAAAATACAAAAGTCTGATACGTCTCCCTACAAAATCTTTGTGGGCTTTCTCCTGTCTCAGCTATGCTCTCTTGACCTGGCACCTAGTCCTAAGCTTATTGTGTGAAGCATGTATTTTGATGAGCAGGTTGTGTTAATATATACAATTGTTTGTGCTCACTACATATGAATGATTAAATGTGTGAAAGAAAACAATTACCCAGATAACACCCAATTTCTCCAAAAAGTAATTGGAACCCTACCTTTCGTTTGCTGAGTGCCATCAGAAGTTTTATGGTTCTTTTTGTTTACTGTGATAAAAGGAAGTGAAGGACTTCCTTGCCAGGTTAAGAAAATCTTTTATGTGAGATTTTAAATGGGTTTTTTTCTTAATAAGACATATTCTGTGGCCTTTAAAAAAAAAATTAAATATTGTTTTGTTGCATGTGTGACCAAGGTGTGTATTCCAAAGTCCCAATTTTGTGGCACATTTGGAACTAATTAGCAGAGAGACTGTGAGAAGCAATAAAGGGTATTAAAGCTGTACTGACAGGAGATAGCAGCCAGCTCCTTAACTTATCTGTGCAGCAGGTTAAGGCTTATCTTGCATGAGCATGCAGGTACCACCTTAACGACCTTGGGTAAGCAACTCACAGTGGTCTGGCTCCACAGGGCTGCTTCATTCTGTGCTTGAGCATTTCTCAAAAGAGAGGTCGAGATAAGAAAGACACCATCTCTTCCCAGCCCACAGCAAAGCTGTGGTGACTAGGTCTGGAATTTGCCAGGGGAATGGCAAATACTGATGCTTTTTCCCCTGAGGAGCTCTGGAGATGATCCACCACTGTGCTGTAATTTTGGTCTGGGCAGGCAGTTGGATTCCCACAAAGCCTTTGAACACTACAGCTGTGTTTAGATGCTGAAGCCTTAAGCCTGGAAACTATCCTTGTACCTGTGATAAAGGCCTCTCCTGTGCTGACAAGGCTTCCACACAGTCCTGTGTTGTGAATAGTGAATAATCACCCCATTTTTTCTATTTTCAGGAGGTTTGTCCTCACCAAGATGAGAGTCATTCCAAAAGGAGCTTTCGCAGGACTTGGTGACCTAGAGAAAATGTATGTATTATGTCAGTATTTACTAGGAAACCACTATTTTACTCCAAACAGCAGTTTCTGATTGCCATTTCTTTTATGCCCTGTGAGCAAATCCCTGTCTCTGAGCTTCATCTAGTTTCATCTTTCTGTTTTTTTTTTTTTTTTTTTTAAAAAAGAAACTTTTTTTACCACTGTGTTCCAAAATATTGCTGTCATAAATACACTTTTATATCAGTAAGCAGGTGGTCAGTCCTCAGTCCCAGGGTTGGTTCAGTGTGGAGTGTCACTGCAATTAATAAATACAGTGCCATGGTAGAATATCATGGGAAACTGATTATTTTGGGAAATTTGGAATGAAACAGTGGACAGATTAGGGAGGAAAGTGTTCCTGTTTGTAACAGGTCAGTCAGTTCTCTTTTTGCTGATGAATAAATAGGAGTGTTTTGTGCATGTTCTGAGTCAGCTGGCAGGATGTGAAAGAAGTTTCTTATGGGTGATAGATCTGAAAACCTTAGTGCACAAAGAGTGATTTTTTGTGAATTTGAATGGTAAGTCTGGAGAGACAATTCTGAACACCTTTGAACAGATGTGTCATACATTCATTAGTATACTATTGTGGATGTATTGCAGCCCTCCACCACTACAAGTTATTCATATGTTTCCTACTATTCTTCTGCAACAGAAAATCTATGGGTTAACTGCTGCTAGCACTGGAAACTATAACTGTCACTGTCCAACCTGAATTGTTATGGGGCATGTATGACTTTTTTTGAATTATTTCATATATAATGTCACACAACTTCTTGTTTAGACACATGTCCAATGTTTGCGCCCTGGCAGGAAAGGGTCACAAACAGGCTGCTCATTGAAGAGGAATCTGAGTGGGGAAATGCATTTAAAGGCAGTGCTGTGTGTAATGGCAAAACTAAAAAAGAATTGATTGCAAACATCACTGCATAATTTCTATCCTTTTGCCTCCTAGTCTTGCCTAAGTAAGGGATTTAGCAAGAACACAGGACAGAGGAAAGGAAAAGGATTTTGAAGCTATAGATGGATGGATAACAAGCAGGGAACATGCAAGGATTGAAGAGCTGCTGGTCAGCAGCTGATGATAAAGCTCACATGGCACCTGGCCTTTTCTGAAGCATGAGATCCATTTCAGGGTACCACCACAGGTACAGGAGTCTTCTATTGGCACATGGTACACACTAAAATGTCTCTACTTGCTGCAGCCCACTCCTAGATCTGAACCCTCATAATCCTCATCAAGCACTTCTGTTAGCAGTCAGTTTTCTTGAGAAAAGAGAATCTTATTTTTGTGGCCAGAAGTTACCAGTTAGGAGGAAGATGAGCTCTGCATTGCCAGGTTTGTTGGCACGTGCTTCTCTGCAGGCCTGAAGGGTTCCTTTTAGCCTAGTCCTTGTGGAAAATTATTGAGCTCTCTGGACTGTGAAGTGGATTGCAAAGTGCATTGTAAACTGCTCCCGTTGTCTTTAATTACTCAGAAACCATATGTCAGATATGTATGAAGGTAGCGATTGCATTGAATAGGATGTCTCTAAGTGGTGATTTATTGTTAGCCAAAAAAATTATATATGGAAATGAGCTCAATTTGAAAATATATCTATGTACTGCTAGTACATGGAGGAGAAATGGGGACAGACAGTTTATAGCAAAACATCCTTGAAAATAAGTCTGATAAATATGTAAATGAGACCAATCAACAAAGATGTGGTATTTGCAGATGATACGGCAAACAGATAAAATTTGAAATAACTCACAAATCCTAAACCTAAGCCATAAAACATTATCATGAATATTTCTGATGAATGTAGGGACAAAAAAAGTGTAATCAAGTGATAGATTTGCATATAAAAACACAGCCTTTGTATGAAAGCCTTTTTATTCTTGCAAGTTCATGCATAGAAAGGAAGATTAAAGCAAACTGTAGTCTATTTAAGGAAAATAGCCATTAATAACATGATACCTCCATATGGTAAAATGTGGATAGCCTAATGTATGCAAATGAGATACTTCAGTGTAGTCTATGTATTTGCTCACCAAGAACTAAATAGACTGAAAACTGAGTGACAAAATTTCCCGAGTGTTTTACTGAAGAAAAACAGTTTCTTATACAATCCCGTGTATCTGTACACATGATTTTTCTCTTTACCATCTCTTTACATTTTCAACTGTGTTTCTGAGAATGGGCTAGGTTTTAGAGCCCAGAAGTTGCAGGCACGTGGCAGTCTTTGGAATCATCCATTGGGGATGAGCTACTTGAGTATAAGTTAAATCAGAGATGAGCTCTCCATGGGAATCTTAACTCTGTTGTATTTACAGTCAAAGGGAATGAATGCTTTTGAATATAGGGACCAAAAATTTCTGGTTTTCAGAAAAATATTGTTCAGCACCATCTTTCATTGTTCTTGCTGTCTCTGTGCATTTGAGTTTCTTCCTAACTACCTGAACAGCTTAGAGATACTTCCAGTGAGACTCCAGTCACAGCACCCAGGAAAGATCTTGTTTGTTTTCTATTTGGAGTGCCCAAGGATTCTCCAGAATGGACACTAGTGACCATAACTCGTAATGGAAAAAAGTAGTGTGACCCTGAAATGTCAGCATGGAGCACCTAATCCTCCCTTGTCAAGTTCCAGTCTTAGTTACCAAGACAAAATCTTTTGGGTTTCATCTAATTCTTTATTATTATTTATTTTTATTTGGCAAAATACAGACTGGAACTTTATTTAGCAAAATGTCATTGGTATTTTGAAGGTTTTTTTTTTTGAAAGAATGAGAGCCCATTTGAAACACCTAAAGCTTGTAATTTTCTTTTCACCCGTCTGGATTCTTTCAGTTGCTGAAAAATCATGAAATATCTATTCTGCAGATCGTCATAGAGAGAAATAACTTCCATAAGTATGTCCTAGGAGAAAGAGCTGCTTTTCTTCCTAGATAAAAAGTTTAAAGTTATGAAATAAGCTGACAGGCTTTAATTACCTGAGATTTCTCTTAAATGCAGCTTGAATTTTCTTATAGAAAAGTCCTTCAGAAACCCACAGATCTGAAGAACAGCCTAACCAGCTTGTTGAGAGTGGCTCTCCAACTTCTGCATGGCTCTGGCTTTCTGTTAATTTAGCAAATAGGTGTTCAGGGAAGCAGATTAGTTATTCTTGCTACATGTTTAGTCTCCTCATTCTTAGCCAACTGGAACGTGGCAGCTCATCTGAACTTTTGCTTAACCAACCTGTTTACACTCACAGAACTAATTAACCCTCCAGTTACTAAATTAAAAATCAGTCCTATGCAGGCACATGCCTGGCAAAATCAATTCAACATGCTCTGCAGCTGCTCTGTCATCTTCAACCTGCACTGAAAATGCTTAATTTGGAATTTGGAGGTGAGATGGTCTGAAGCAATATTGTCTCCCCTTTTCTCTCGCTAAGTTTCCTTCTGTTACTCTGAGGCAGCAAAGTAGATTTGTGAATGTTGATCTAACAGGGCCTGATTTGGGCATTGTATTTATAGGAAGTTTAGTCTGATTGCCTTAGGGTGTTTGAGCATCCATCTCCGTGAGATTGTCTTTTCCTGCAACCAGACATATTATAATCTGAATCAGCATTTTTCTTCCTGGGTAGTTAATCCAACCTGAAAGTCAAATGCCAGTAATTCTGCATGTTCCCAGAGGAACATAAGATTTGCTGTGTTGGTGCAAACTGATGACTCGTCAGGTCTGCTATCTAATCTCTATTAGTCTCGGGCACAGGATATCTTATCTGGGCAGTGTTTTATGTCTCTCATTTCGGTGTTACCCTGAGTGCTTCCCAGAATAATTCAGCATATTCATAAAGCTGGTTTTCTCTCTCCTTCCTCCCTTCACACAGCAGGAGTTGCCAAATGTGAATCTTTCTTAGGAAAAGCAGGCAGTGACTGCACAGACCAAAAGAGATGTGGCCTCTTTCAAGGCAGGTGTCCATGAAGTTTGGGGAATGGAGGGGTGATGGCTTTAAACTGAAAGAGGGGAGATTTAGATCCGATACTAGGAAGAAATTCTTTACTGTGAGGGTGGTGAGACATTGAAAAATGTTGCCCCATCCCTGAGGGTGTTCAAGGCCAGGCTGGATGGGGCTTTGAGCAACCTGGTCTGGTGGGAGGTGTCCCTGCCCATGGCACGAGGGTTGGAACTCGATGATCTTTTAAGGTCCCTTCCAACCCAAACCATTCAAGGATTCTGTGTGTATTGTCTGATTCAAACATTAACTTGCACCTGAAGACACAAGGGTTAAGGCATATTTAAGAAAAAAATAAATGTTCAGATTGCCTTGGAGCACTCTGAAGGTAAGAGGGAGGAAAATCAGCTGCGTAAGTGGTGGTGCCTCTGTCTTTAAGATAACATCTTCAAATTGCCTCCATTACTGTAGAAGTCTGATTAAAGAGGTGCAGTGGGTGCACCATTCCTCTGTTCTCTGCTAGCGGGCTCTGCCTGACAACCACAGCACCTGGAAAAGCGTTAAGAACATCATTCACCTTTTTGTTCTGAGTGGCAACAGGAGGAAACATCCTGTTCTGAAACGTCGGCAAGTCTAGCATCACTCTTTTCATCTTCCTCATGAGAAACAGGTTTTTCTCACTATTCACCTAACAATGTCTCCACTCCCAAAGCTCTCTAAATTGCTTTTTAAAAATAGAGAGAGAGATGCGTCAAAAGGGCTGCATCTTGTAGCTGAGCAAAGTTAATGCAGCTTAAAGTGCAAAGTGAGCTCGTGGATGGAGAAAGACTGATGCTATTTCCTTGGTCATTCAGTGCCATCTGTTTAATGTCACTTAGATTTAGATCACGCATTGCTGGCATTTTTAACCTTTTTTTCAAGGCAAGAAAATGAAGTCATAACCCTTCTGCACCTCGAGCCTTACTCTTCTGTGTTTCATTCTTCTTAAGAAGATGGTTCCAGAAGAGTTTATTTAGTTTGTTATTGGAGTGTAATGAAGGAAAACCCAAATGACAGGGATGTTTTTTTGAGAAGCAGGATGACAATGCTTCCACAACAAAGATAATATTAAGAGAAAATGAGTGCGCATTTTTTGGAGGAAGCATCTTCTCTGAGTTGTGACCTTGAGAAGAAGGAAGGCCTTAGTTTTAAGTGGTTTTGGTTCTTCCTACTCTCTCCTGACTTGCTTTAGTATAGGCATAAAGGACTTCTAACTTTATGCTCATATTGTTCGTTTGCAAATGAGATTGTTTACATATTTCTATATACACACTTTCATTTTTCCTACCTTTTCTTTTGCAAGTGCTCTGAAAAGTCATAGCACGATGTGGGAGTCTTGGTGGACCCTAGACTGGAGCAACACACATGGGGATAACCCATACATGAGATGATGAAGGTTCTGCAATGAGGGCAGCATTAATAGGCAATGGTCAAAAGCATGTGGTATAGAAAAATGGGTTGAGGTGTTGAAGCTCTGTGGACCAAAACAACTGGCCAGAGAGAAAGCTAGCAAAATGTCATTGAGTTTTTGGCTCACATATTCAATATCTGATAATTTAAAAATACGTATACTGGTATTCTTGCCACTTCTGTAGCAGCCCTTATTTTTCAGAGGTTGGGCAAAATTACATTAGCTTGTAAATTTGTTCTTCAGGTTTGTGCTGGGGATTCCTGGAAGAATTTACTTAAAAAACTTCTTAGAACCCAATTTTTAAACTTCACACAACTTTGAAATAATGCATCCGGAACTTATGTCAACTATATGACTCAAATAATAAGAAGTTATTGGAGGTTGAAAAGGACCGGTGTCTTGGATTAGACATTTTCATGTTGAAGAACTATGTAATGACTTTTCAATCATATGCAACTCTTGACATGCATGGTGTGCCCATAAGGGGAGAAGAAATGAGCTAATACATAGAAGATTCTCCCCTTGTTTTATTATAAAGAGACAATGCTGAGATTTGCTATTCACTTGCCATTTAATCAGAGTAGATGCAATGTCATTATCTGCTGTTGCACATATTCAGCATCAGATAACTTGAAAATCCTTTCACAGGTAGTCTTGCTTCTTCTGTAGCAGCCCCAGTCTTTAAGAGATTGAGTTAAATAACTCCTTCCCCTTCCCTCTTCCCATCTCATTTATTTTGTTTTACTTCCCAAGCCTTGGACATTCCACATTTGTGAAATAGATTTTCTTATGATCCCCAAAGTTCAGCTAGCAATATTCAATTCTGAAATGCAACATCAGTTACTATATGTCTTGCCATAATTATGTCATAGTCTGCAGTTTTGGCTGCTAGGTGCAGATTCTGACACGGCTACAGACATTTTTATAGGTCTGTGTGACCTTATCAGTTGCATGTTTCTTAAAATATTTGCTATGTACTGTGACAGTGATAGAGAATGTGCTGCTAAGACAAATCTTTACAGCTCAGACACAGAAACACATGGAAGTAAATTCTTCCTCAGCACATGCCAATATTCCCATGAAGATGGAAAATGGCCAGGATGTCTTTTAGTGTAGTAAATTTCAAGGAGATGGCTTACAGAGAGAGAATCTTTCTCAGACCATCAAACAGTGTCTGCAGTATGGGCTTAGGATTTGTTGTTGTTGTTGCTGGGGTTTTTGTTTTATTATTCTTTTATTTGCAGTATCTTCTCATTATTGATTCAGTTTTGCTTTAGATCAGCCTGAATTATCCATGGGATACATCTATGTACTTGTGGTGGTTCCTGAAAGATGCCCAAGTATTTACATTAATACTTGCTTCCAAACCCCCTCTATTACCGATGATCTGCATCTGCCAAATTATAAGATGCTGATGTCAGGGCCAGAAGCCCTCTAAAATTCCAAAGGATCAGCATTTCTAATGGGGCATATTTCTAAACTGATAAAGAAATTATTTCAGTGAGGTTGAATCAAAGATGGTTGCTGGGTCCCATTGATGCAGTTAAGAGAATGCATGGGAGAAATAAATTACTAAGTGAATATGAAGCAATATTGTATGGGGTGTATCATCACCCTGCTATCTCATTTCTTCTGTCAGAAGACTCCTGGATTATTAGGTCTGTCCTATTTTAAGAAGCTGCTGTTAAAATTCTAATATAAGCAGAAATTGCCAGTGTGACTGAGGAAGAACAGGAGCTTTTTTACTGTGGGTAGACGTGCACTACAGAAATATCTAAAATTTCTATAATGAAAAGGGATTATAATTTACTTCCCTAGAAAATTAGTAGGAAGGACTATTTAAGAAGGAATAACTGTAACAGATGAAAAAACAGGCTTTACTAAAGGCATCTCTACTAGATCTCATCATCATATAGTCCCTTTGAACAAGACTCAGATAAAGACTTAGGTCTGGAAGGTTCACTATGTCATTAATGCAATTCTCTGACTAATCTGGTATCTGATGAGCTTCAGCTTCAAAGAAGCAGGAAATAACACATTTTCTTAGTATTGTGGCTTTTGTCTTCTTTTCCTTGCCTTTTATTTTTTTTATGTTCTATCCTCAAAATGCGTCACTAAGGATTTATATATATAATGGAGTAATTGTATCAGGCCCAGATTGAAACCATCATCAAGGTGATCAGAAAAGGAAGACAGAAACCTCAAAATCCTCAGAAACCATTCCCCACCATCACAGGTAGAAGGACTGTGGGTTAAGTCATAAATTGCACCCCAACTGTTATCTGCCATAGGCTTAACTTTGATGCTGATGCTCAAAGCTGGTATCTGTCGAATCCTGAACATAAAAGTAAAGAATGTCCGCCACATTGCACTGGGATTGTGTGGCAAGGGTTTGGTGGCAGCGGGGCTATGGGGGTAGCTTCTGTGAGAAGATGCCAGAAGCTTCCCCTGTGTCTGACAGAGCCAATGCCAGCTGGCTCCAAGATGGACTTGCCACTGGCCAGGGCTGAGAACATCAATAATGCAGGAAAAGAGGAGTAAGAATATGTGAGAGCAACAACGCTCAGCAGACACCAATGTCAGTGAAGAAGGAGAGGGAGGAGTTGTTTCAGGTGCTGGAGCAGAGATTCCCCTGCAGCCCATGAAGACCATGGTGAAGCAGGTTATTCCCCTGCAGCCCATGGAGGTTATCCAGGTAACCACCTGCAGCCCATGGAGGTTAATGGTGGAGC
>JAOXNG010000021.1:10562123-10572246 GCA_028566535.1 Scolopax minor
GGTCCCTTCCAACCCCGTATCATTCTGTGTCTGAGAAAAAAATGCCATTGCTAGGGTGGGTGTTTTTTATTTTAGAGACCTTCTTTTGCCTTCCCTACAAGCTTTCGTAGTCAAAGGTAAAATCCAGTGATGCCCAAGTGCACGGGGCTGCGGGTATGTCTGACTCAGTGGCTGAGGGCCCAGGGTTACAAACACCACTTCTCTGGGCTGCCTGCACGGGGCCAGCATTTCTGCAGAAAGCTGTTGTTTCCTCCAAAGAGCTGTTGTTCCCTCCAAAGACCTGGATCCTTGCACGATCCTTGCTTGTTTGACTTTACAAAGCTCCATGCACTTTCAGCTTTGCTGCCAATAAACTAAAACTAGTATAATACATCTCCTCAGTGCTGGAGTATGAGGAGGTATCTATCCTCCCAAACTGTACTGATTATAAAATCAATACTTATAATGATGTGGCTTCTGCTGTTGGATCCGGTCGTTATCGGTTCCAATTCTGCAGACTAATCGTGTGCTTTTTCAGATTAGAGAGACCAATTTAAAACCGTTACATGGACAATTAATTTGATGCAACCGAACTCTCAGCAGACTTTCATCTCTGGATTGCTGGCATGGTGCTAAAGCACCGATAGAAATAAAATCCCCTTAGCTTCCGTCTGATGCACGGAAATTTGCATTTTATTTTTCCCATGCCTGCATTGATTTATTTGAGAATATGGTGTCATGCCCTTCAGAGAAGGCAGGAAGACATAGTATTGGTGCCTCCTGATAATATCCTTCAAAGATTTACGTATACACTATTTTTCTTTAAGTGTGGAATCACTGTTAATACTCAGTTAATTAAATGTGTATCCTGCTTATTTAGTAAGGTCAGTACAACACGTGTATTTCTTGAGCAGAGAGATGATGAGAAGAATCAGTGCTTGAGTTCCTTTTTGAAATGTCAATAACTGCTAAGATATATTAGCCTGTAACTCCCTGGTGTTCGATAAATCATGTTAAGGAGACAAGTTTTTCATGTTCACAAGGAAAGTGGCAGGAGAAAGTGTCAACTATCTATTTTTAAAAGGTCAAAAGTCTCTAATACTTTTAAGAAAAATAGCTTTTCTTTCGTAACCTGTTTAAATCAACTTAGTAGCATTTTCCTGTCACTTTAGAGGGAAGTTTTCAGAAGGAGATTTCAGACTGGCTTGTTTCTGATCAGGCTGAAAGGAATAAGAGCTCTTCCATCTACGACATGGAAAGAGAGGTAGCCAGGTGGGTAATTTTTCAGTTCAGACACATGGCAAGCTGTTCCCGGGGGTGCTCACCCGGTGAATGCTGGGCAGGATTGCCTGTGAGACACCACATTTAATGCTAATTCCTTCTTCAGCTTGACGTAAATTGTGGTACCAGTCAAACCTGGTAAATTGCTCAAAAGAGTATTTATATTGAAAGAAAAGGGGAGAAAGATTACGATTTTTGGCCCGCTTTTTTCCTTCCCTTCAATCAGTGCAAAGCTATTGATTTGTTGCAGTGCAGAGATCCCAGTGAGGCCGCTTGCTCTGGGAATCAGCACCTGACACCTCCAGTATTGCTGCTAATTGCAGGTACCTACGGAGGGGAAGAAATTGCTCACAGGAATCCACAGCCTCAAAGGCTGAGGATAAAAGGCCCAAAGGCCCGACTGTCAGGTATCGCAGGAAATATGAGGTGAACAGATTAAATGTGTGGCCCATGTACGTACCTGCTCTGGAGGGGAACTTAAGGAAAGCTTGCAGGGGGTGGGTCATGCCCAGCAAGACAGAGGAGGGCAGTGTGGCTGGAGAGGGAGGAAATCCTCCCCTTCACACCATGTTCCATGTCTGCAGGCACCAAGCAAGTGCCTGAGAAACCTTGATGGAGGGCAGCCCTCTCTGCTAGGCTGCCATGGGGAGATGAAATGCAGAAACCCACAAATCCCACATTTACTGTGGCCATCACACAGCCAAGCCCACCCAGTGGGCACCAGTTACTCCATGCTCCTCCTGCTGCTGGTGTTACAAGGTCTTCTTGCTCAACAGCGTATGTCCCAAGGTCACAGTGCAAGGGACTGTTGCTGTCATCTGCTTCTAAGCTGGTCTCCTGCCATGCATATTCTTTGCTCATCTTTTGACACAAGTTTCCACTTACTCATCTGTGCTAAACTTCTATATCTGTAGATATACACACGCATGTACATGCGTATTTGTTTTAAATAGGTGCATTTCCTGACCTGGGGAAAATGGCCCTGTCCTTGTCTGAGTGCCCTGCTCTGACTCTGAAAGGAATTCTTATCATAAAAGACATAAATGTCCGGTCTTTTATTCTTTCATTATTTTGAAATGTGAGGCCACTTGGCTGCAAGACCATTAGTTTGTGAGTTTAATACAGTCTTCCTTTTGCTGTGAGACTTTTGATTAGTCTAAGAGACTTTTTGTTTAGAGGACTACAAAGAAACTGCCGTGAACTATAAATTCCTTGCAATAGAATTGTTTAAAAGGCCATTTCAATGTATCTTGATTTTGATGGGCTGCACTTTGAGCGCAGCTGCTTTGAAGAGGAACACTTCCAACGCATCGTGCTGGGCTCTCTCACAGGTGTCATGAAGACATACCCCCAGCCCGGCCTCGGGGCAGCTTTGCAGGCAGGTTGAACTAAGCCTAGTTTGGTTTAACAGCAGCACAAGCAGCACATTCCTCCTACTCTTCATTTTCTGTCTCTCTCCCAGCTGTCACTGACTCTGTCTGTTGCACACAGAAGTGCTGCACTGCAGCCAGCTGCTTGTGAAGGGATAATAATGATTGCAATTCGTTATGGTAGTGGCAAATTAGAGGAAATTTCTTAGTCATGTGATATCATCACACCTTAAAATCTTGTGTTCTCTTTGAAGAAAAAATGAAAACAATCATCCTTTGTGCCTTCATAAAACATGTTTTACTGAATAGTTTTTCCTCTTTTAGACCGTGTTTGAGTCAACAATTTATGCTTTTTGAAGATCACTGTTAATTTCAATAGATCTGTGCATGCAGTGGAAACTAAGCTTAGCAGACGCCCAGGCGCTTTGCATCCACTCGATGGTTTGGGGGTTGGGCTTTGTTGGTTATTTTTAAGAAATTGTCCCTGATTGTTTTGCATGCCATCTATTCAAAGGCTTGCAGGCATCAGAAATGATGCTCAGATTGCCATCTGGATTTGCTGTGATAGCTAGCAGTAGAGCTAATAGTATCATTCATTACAAGCAAACAATGTAATAACAGTCCCATCTTCTCTCGTGATGACATATAATAAGATATGCATTATGAGCAATCATCTATTTGTGCGTATTTATTCTGTAAGATGAATCATTTGCACAAATACTAGCCAGTAACCCCCATTTTCTGTTTGTAGCTGCTGCCACAGGTATTATTTGCTCTCCTCTACAGAGGGTCTGAATCTACTGAGTAGGTCATTTAATTGAGCAGCAGTTGTTTGTACTTTCAATGCCAGAGAGAACCTGTATCCAAGATGGTGTTCTTTTGGTTATCCCTGAGCAGGGCATGCATTTTTTGGCAGGTATGAATAAATTCACACAAATTATGCAACCAAAACCCAGACTAGCGATGCCTGTTCACTATGAAGAACACTATGAATCTCCTAAACTGATCTCCTAAACTAATTTTTTTTTATTAATTTGTCCTTCTTACCTGAATGACAGCCTGCAACAGGTATATGGACACCCCAGAATAGCAATGGCCACCTGTCAGAAAATAGCACTTCGGTGCTGTAAACTGTGGTTCCTCTGCAAAGAACGATGATGAGTAAGGTCAGCACCACCAGAGTTTCCTGAAGAGAGTGTAGCAGAGGATGCACAATTCATTGTTGGGGACAGAGGCTTAGTCCTTTTTCCTCACCCCCCACAATCCTCTGAACAGAGAGGAAGGACAAAGCCCAACTGCCTTCTGCTGTTGATGAATTTTCCTTTTTGTTCCTTTTTTGTCTTGAGAGGCTCGTAACAACAGCTGCAGTAGTTGTTTGCTTAAGATGGGAGGTAGCAAAAGTAATTTTAAGTGGACGTATTTTCATTACTTGGTAAAAAAAGAAATGGCTGTCACCTCTGTAACTGTGAATGATAATAGTAGAATTAAAACCAAGACATTCCCCAAATCTCTGAAACGTGCCCCTCATGAGTGCTATTTAATTCTTTGAAATACTTGATCTACTGAAAACTTCATCTTTAAAAACATAATCTTGTAAGAACAGTTTAGAGATTCCTATCTTCCTACTTTTCTTTCATTCTTTCCTTAACCCTGCATTCTCCAAGCTTTCCAAAATGTTAGTGCTCACTCATGCCTTACTTCCATCAGATCTGCATCTTCCATTTCTCAAACTGAAACAAAGTCCAGAACCCATCCCGCTCTTAGGAAAGCAAAACACTCTCTTGATGCAGAAACATTAAGTTTTCAGCGTTCCATTAAAAGAGGTATATCATCCAAGTTGTTCCAAAGTTAGATAGCAGATTGGATCATAAAAAATTATTACCCTCGACAGCCCTATCTGTCAGGTGAAGTCACTATGGTATTGTGGTTTCTTAATACACTTTTATTTTGCCTGTATAAGGCCAACAAATCTGCAACGTTTTTCCCTGAGGTGTTTAGTGGTATGAAATCTCTTCTGGATAAATGGATTTGTTGGTATTAAATGTTCTGCTTTTTCTGTGGTTTTTTTTTTTTTTCCTAGAAAACTGATTTTTAGATTGTGGGGAATGGCAAATATACTGCTGACTGCTCAAACCCAATCTTACAAGTCTGCGACGCCTCCCACGTTATTAAATCCTTTAGTCTAGTTAAGCAAGTGAGTTGTACTGTCGTGTAAATATGGCACATTGCTACTACCATATATATCTTATAATGCATTGGTTTTGAAGAAAGCAGGAAGATAATAAAAAGTCTTTGAATCATCCCTTGCAATGGCTGTGTACTTTGCACGGCACAAAGGAATCCCAGTCTCAGCCAAAGCATCTTGTTGCTGCTGAAACCTAAATAATAAAGAGGAATATGCTCACATGTGAGCTGGTGGTTCGGCACTGATAAATCAAACTCAGCTGTCATTGCACCCTACCGAGCACCTGTTGTCAGTCCTATTGAACTTCTATTTTCTTGTTCTTCGGTCAGTTTAGAGCTCCCAAAGCAGAGGAGGGCTGGATTTCTTCTGTAAAAATTTTTGAAGAAACAGGAGGGAGAGCTTCTTTTTAAACTAAAAAATATCAAACCACTGAGGCATTTTTTTAAAGAAGAAAAGATCAGATGAACAACTTACCTTCTTCTGCAAGGCTTTTGTTTGTCTTTAATGGATAGGTAATTTGTCAGATATGGTCAGTTGTTACTCAGAAGGAAGTGGAAGATTTTTTATATTACTTGTAATAATTTTTGTGATTATTTTTTTTGACTGTGCACTTGTTACAATCTATTATCTTACCTCAAGCCTGTTTGACTCTATTTGCAACCATAATTATTTCAAAAGAACAAGATATCCAGGAACAAGTGCTGGCCAGTTTACAATCTGACTAATTATCAAAGGTTTCATTCCAAAGATGTGTGCTATTTTTACTTTGACTTTCCTGGTCACTGTCAGCATAAGGGATGTAATTGGGCATTAATTGTGTAGAGTAGAGATCAAATAGGGTTTTCTCCAAATATGGAAGACTTCTTATCTTGGTCTCCAGCTTCTGTTAAAAAGGATATATCTCCTTGTGGCTTAATTTTAACCTCTGTAGCTTACGTCAGGTCAAGACAGCATTATGTCCTACTGCTGAAGTTCTTGGGAACTTTTAAGCTGTCTCCTCTGTTTTGGTGGTCTTTCACCCCCTTTTTAATTCACTGATTTAAAAGCCTTCATTAAATCTCTTATCAGTAATTAGCAATGTCAGAGATCCTGTTGCTGATGATGGTTGGGCTCTGCCTTCTAATACGCAGGGAATGGTGACAGCAGGAGGTGCAGGACTGCCATTACAGATACAAACTTCAGCCTCAGAAGGTGCCTTTTCCTGACAGTTGGTGTTTGCCTTGGTGGCAGCTCAGCAGTGCCTCTGGGGCCTGTTTTCTTATCGGATATCCACCTTGTTTTTAGAACTGATCAGCAATCTTGGAAGAAGTTCCAAGTGAATTTTTCACTTGTCCGTTCTCTGCTTCACCTTTTTATTGATAGCACGGCTTGAAATACCTTGACTTCTGAATTATTTTTCAGAGAGATCTCACAGAATGATGCCTTGGAGGTCATAGAAGCAAATGTGTTTTCCAACCTTCCCAAACTACATGAAGTGTAAGTAATGAGCAATCTAAATTCAAAGGAGACAATTATAAAGATTCATTATAGGTGCATATCAAAGGTTTTGCAGTTTGGCTCAGGTAAGCTCTGAAGAATTCATAGTGATACAGGAACATTTGAAATCGCCCTTTGTCTTTTCCACCTTCTTAGCCAAGTGTCTTTCATTCCCTGGTCAGCCTGAAACTTATCCTCAAACTACTGCCAATACCGAAAGGTGGTGGGGTCTGCCTATCTGTTGTAGGCTGCTCTTTGAAATTGTGCAGATCTTTGCTGTCAAAAAAAAAAAATCTCAGTGTATAGTAACACTACATACTGTGGCAATCAGAGATATTTTAAGATATCGTTTAAGAAATTGTTACTATATCGTTACATTTCCTCTGATGTTTCATTTTCTCTTTGCAGAAGAATTGAGAAGGCCAACAACCTCGTGTACATTGATCAAGATGCCTTCCAACACCTCCCAAGCCTCAGATATTTGTAAGATCTTTTGTTCTTTGCAAATACAATAGTCATTTTGGATGATACAGATGTTTTCTCTCTAACTCGCGCTGAGCATTTTCAGTGATAAGACAGGACAACGTCCCCTCTTCCCCCACTAATTATACATTGTCCATCCACAGTTTCATCCCCAGACCTGCACAGTCCTCAGAAAAGCTGAAGATAATGTCCTCCATGGAGCAGTCACACAGATAAAATCCTTGAGCCTTTCTATGCAGCAGGTTGAAACTGAGTGACAAGAGCTGTACCTTTTTTATGTCTATACAAACAGGTTTAGATTTAAAGTCTTTGGGACAAGATCTCTCTCATCTGCCTTTGCTGTGGCTCTGCCTCTGTTATACTTTGTACACGTGGCTTTAAACATTCTCATTCTCTTTTCCTTAGCAATGGTAGTGCTATAGCAGTGGTTTTCATTAACACTTGATGTGAGATGATTAAAACCTTAGAATATAAATGTATGGATGTATGGTATAGCTTTATTTCATTAGCTAGCCCAATCAAGAATGTCACTTGCACAACTGTGGTTGTCACATCTGCTCCCATGGGGTTGCCATCACAATTCAGTGATAATTGAATCCATCCTTAAAATAAACTGCTACCCAAAAATAGTTTCACAGCTTTTAGTGCATGATCTTGACATGACTAATAATCTCTCCTCTGCACTAGAAGTCCAATGAACTTTGTTTAACAGTAATTGTTTATAATGGCTGTAGGTTAAATAAGCTTCCTCCATAGTCTTTACTGATCAATGGCATATAGACCCAGCAGGATGTCAGCTTAACTTTTAAATGTCCATCCACCTGTAACCATGTTTTCCTTATTTAAACAAGAAACCTTACTCATTCAAAAGAGCCTGGTGAGGATTCTACATTCGAGTACATAACAGTAAGTGCTTAATTGTCTAGTTAGGTATTTCTTAAAGATGGGACAAAATCAGGTCAGTGTTCTAATAAGTATAGCCCCCAGTAAGCTAATGAGTATTTAAGGCCTCTGAAAGTCACTAGCGTCTGATGGGTTCTGAGCTCAAAAATGCCAAGGAGCATTGGTTTGAATTTGAATTTTAAGATTTAAGGATTGCACTTTAAGAGATAAGGTGTATTTCAGTGGTACACAAACCATAATTCAAATCCTCGTTGAACAGAAGCATGTGGTTAGAGTTAGGGTAGGATTGTCATTCTCTCCAGTGTTTTTACCAATATTTGCTTTGTCAAATTCACCAGGAACCTTGACAAACTTTAAATTCTGTGTGTGCATAACTGAAATGCAGATTTTCCATTGTCAGCAGGGAAATAAATCTTTAAATTTGTATTGTCAGGAGGAGAAATCATATGCCTTTTCCCTTTGGTTTCAAACTTGAGTCATTCAGCAGTTACTGCTATCTTTGAGGAATTCTGGCTGCCTATGAACGAAACCACAGCATTTGTTTATCCCTTGTAAGATCCCCAGAACAAGCTGCTATGGGTAGTACAGTTGTCAGGGGCATAGGGGGAGAGAAAGAATGAGAGCACATTAGTCTCAAACAAAATGGAAGAAATGCAAACACAGTAATGAACACACTAATTTTAGTGATTTTTTTTTTTTTAAATTGTGGGATGCACCAATTTTAGGTCATGAGGAAAAGGCAAAACCCCACTTTAAACGTCTGAAGTAACAGAAGTTTTCCTCTTAAGATTAGTGGATGCTCCCTCTTCTTAGCATTTGTCCTTGCACACCGCCGGATATGCTGACTCAAACATTCAGACATGCTACCTATGTAAAAATTCAGCTGCAGCAGCTCTACTATGACCTATGGAAGCAACAGATTAAAAATATAGAGTATTGTTTGTCTAACGAACCATTCCTTACTCCTCTTTAGCAAGAGCTCACTAGCTGAAAATGAAGGAAAATATATTTTGGTACTTTTTTAGGTTTTATCTCTTGTGGCTACTGAAAGAGACTCTCCAGATCACTGTGTCCTATTTCTTACTGGCTCCATTCCATGTATCCCATTAATTAAGTCCTTTATTGACATTCTTGTTCTCCACTGTTCCCTGCTTTTTCTCTTTTTTCCAGGGGAAGCTTTTCCAGAAACTCAATGATTTGGTGACAAGAAAATTTGCTCTAATTTTATTTGTGGCCAGTTAATTCATACTCATTCTTGTGCAAAAGCTTTTCTCTTATTTAAACTGATAAAATCTATCTTTGGTGTTACTCTACTAAAGGACTTAAGCTGCATCCCCTCTGTGCCATTATTTTAGGAGACAAGAACCCCCTCCCCAGCATGAACATAAACAGTGGAAAAAGTGCAGGCTGAACAGATGAATGTGTCTTTACTGCTGATGACAAGGTTTGAGGTAGCTTTGCTGGGGGTATAAATCAGTGCAACACCTTTAGCTTCAGAGGAGCTACATCAATTCACACCACAGGGATCAGGAGCAGGACATGAAGTCCATGTAGGAGACTTCCACATAACTGGGTGTGATGGTGAGTTACACCATGCTCAGGTCGCTCTCTCTAGGTACACTTGTACTTTCGTGCTGACTCTTGGCACATTTCTGTAGGAAAGACTGCCATTTTCTCCATCACTTACTTTCACTCACTGGTGTTTGCCCTTTTAGAACCACCACCCCACCCCCCCTTGAAAAGGCAGAGAGTTTAATTGTTGGAAAGAATAGAATAACTTAATGAGAAAGCAGAAACCTTGATGTTAGGCTGCAAAATGGCAGTTGGTAAAGGTAACCCAGTCCTGGTATTCACCTTCCTGTGACATACAAGGAAGGGTCAATTAGTGAAAAAGTAAGACAAGATGCTGAGGGGATTTAATGGATTGGTGGTTTCTATGTTCATTTTTGGGTTCTTTTGTTGTGTGTTTTGTTTTTTTGTTATACAATACAGAAATAAAAGGTTGTAAACATGTGGGACTAGAGTTTAAAATAATTAAGAAAGGGTTAAGCATCAATGTGGATAGAAATGCTATCAATAGCTATTTGAGAAATGATAAATTTTTAAGGTCATGAAGGGAAGCTAACAAACTTCTGTGCATCACAGCCTAATTCTTCCATTAACTGCTGGAAGTTAGGAAGGAAGAGCAGGTGGTTTCATAAGTATCTTGACGCTAAACAGATTAGAAGATTCTGTCCAACCATAGGTGGGGTTGTGTGTGAGTGGAAAAGCAAACCCAGAACTGGTCTCACCAGGATGCACTCTTGTTGCTCACATGGTGTAGTTTCTCCCCAGCTGGGTTTTGTGCCAGCTTCCCAAAGAGTCCACATTGAGGCAACAGAGCTGGAGGCCTGTTCTCAAGAGAGGTGCTTGGCCCAACCTTCTGCTCCAGACCCTGGTCTGACCC
>JAOXNG010000021.1:10586927-10597140 GCA_028566535.1 Scolopax minor
GGTGTTAGAATGCAAGTAATCGTGGTAACTTTGAGGAATAGCCTGTAATTGATAAAGTAAAATTCAATAAAAATGAGCCAGGGTGCAAAGCCTCAGCTGTGGGCGCAGCACGGACACAAGATCATCTTAACTCATCTTACTCCCTGCTTAATTAACTGCCTGTAAATTTGGTAGGCTCAGACGCTCTAAGCTAAAGACCACGAGTTCAATCAGAGCCATTTCCTGGTATTAATTTTGTTTCATAGAACAGAGAGCAGAGGTGCAAATGTGCATATGGTGCATAGCAACTGCCTAAACTTTATTACACGCTGCTAAAACCTGGTCCCTGCCTCGCGTGGCACCACTCTACTGCAGTAATAGGATCATAAAAACAATTTGTGCATGTTGGGTAATAGAGATCAAATAACATATTCTCCTGACATTGTACTGTTACAGATGAATTGGAAACTGTAACTTGTAGGGGGCCTGGAGAAAATTACAAATATTGCCAGTCCAGTTCCTTGATTAGGGAAAATTCCTTTCTCTGCTGGAGAATAAAGAGCAGAGCAGCCTCAGCCACCATTGCGTCCTGGATCAGTCTCGGGCAATAAGAGCACAGGGGCTGAGGGAGGGCAGGGTGATTTTGTGTAGTTCATTTTTACTGCTGCTCTTAAAACCAAGCAGTTTGCTCTTCTGCTGTCACAGGCTGAGGGGACACAGTTTGTGCCTTCGGGAAATGTGGGGACACTTGGCCCCAGTTGTTACCCCCTGGAGCCGTGGGGATGGGCTCCCTGTTATCTCTTAGCCTGGAGATGGGGTACCCTAGGTCCTGCTTCCCCTTCCCCACCTGCCTGGCACAAGTTAAGATTCAGTGTTTGCACAATGTGTTTCCTTTTAAAAGCCTCACTAAAGCTCTTTTTAATACGTTTCAGAGCTGTTGCTTCCATCGCTGCCTTTGATAGCCAGTCCCACACAGTAATTGCCTTCCAAATAAACACATCTCTCCTAACCTCCTGCAATCTTGCCCCTTTCTTCACTTCAGTCTGTGCTCTCTTTATTTTTTAAACCTCTGGAAATGTTTTGTTATTTTTATTCCTCACAGTTTGAACCATGTCACCTCTGTCTGTCTTTAATCTCTTTTTCTTCCTAATGAGTACAAAACCTGATATCCCCAACCTCTTCTCACATCTGTACCCTCTGTGAGCTTCTCTCTTTGTGTTTATTGCCTTTTCCACAGCAGCCTTCCCATGACATGATGTTCATGTACCAAACTTCTGTTGTGATTTCATCAGCCTTTTTTATCCTTTAACAATATTCTGGGATGATTGTTGCATTTACTGGGTATTTACTAAACCCAGAATCATATGGTACTAATGGTTTATGTACCTTTTAATTCTTACCTAGAGGGTTATGGGACTTTTTTCTTCTTTTTTCTCAGACTAGACTAACATCACTTGATTGTTATTTGCAATGGATATTAGTTCAGGTTTCCTGGAGGAACACCTAATTTATCCCTGGTTCCTCTTCTCAGTGTAGATTTCCAGCTGATCTCTTTCCAATTACTACTCTGAAAATGAGTAGGACAGTCTAAAACACGTACCCACCATTGAGCAGAAGAAAATTTGCTTTTTACCAAGATTTTCATATGTTTTCTTAAAGGGATATTTCAAGAACAAGAATCAGTTTCCTCCCAAGTCATGGATTAGAACTCATTAAGAAGCTAAGAGCAAAGTCTACATACAATTTAAAAAAGCTTCCTGATTTAAGCAAATTTAGATCTTTGATTGAAGCAAACTTCACCTATCCTAGCCATTGCTGTGCATTTACAAACTGGAAAAGACAAAAGTAAGTGATTTCTTTTTTTTTTTCTCTTTTTGGTGCTTCTCAGCAGTTGACAGTGAATTAAATAAACTTCCTCAAAATCTGGATAGAAATGGTCTCTTCGGTGCAAGTAAGTAAATGGCTAGAAATAAATAAATATACAAAACATGGAGGTGTATGCGTGCTTCACAGTGCGCTGCCTCTCCCTGAAAGGGCAGTAATAGGTTTTGAAGCTGCTGTAGCCCCCACCTCTCACGGGTCCATCTTTCATTGGGACCTGCCATCCTGGGTCAGCCTTGGAGCCACGCTTTTCAACAGGAAAAGTCTGACCACTTCTCAGGAGGTAGCTGGAGAGAAAGCTGGGTTTGCAGAGAAGCTGGTCAGCCTTTGGCCTCAATTCAGGAGGGTCACAGGACTGCTGAGTGACCCTAAACTCCTCTCAGATAGCCACATTGATGTTGGAACACTGACCAGCCAAGTGCCACAGATACATTGTCAAGTCTACATACACAGTGTTTTTGGACATGGTTTCTGAAATGGTTAACCTAGAGCAGACCCCTTTTACCCAAGTCAACAAAGTAATTTTCTGTGCTTCTTTTAATTTTCCATTAGCAAGGTGCAGTAAGATTTCAGGTATCAATGATTCTTACCGAGTATTTTTAGCTGCTCAGATAGACTTTAAATGTACACATTAGCTAGTTAATGAACCTACTGAACTTGTGCCACTGGAAAGCCTGAGGAGATCCCTGTTACTGTTCAAAGTTCTTTCTTCACTGGATGTCCTCAAAGACTTGGAATTTGCCATGAGAGAAAAAAAAAATTGTGGATCATTGTTATAATTCAAGACATTTTCTTCAGAAGTTGTCTCAGACTTCAAAGTAAAACCATGCAGAGAAAGCATGAGTTATTAGGAGCTTCTATTTTAATACTTATAATAGCCATTCATTTTACTTTTAGCATTCTGTTGTCACCAGACAATGAAATATAACTGATCTTGCTCATTCTGATGACCAAGAAATATCACCTGTGTGTGTCTGCAAAATTGTCTGTGTAAAGAGAGCAAGACTGGTGGTGGTGGAGACTGCAAGTGTAAGAGAAGTATCTGACTGGATACGTCCCCCATTGGCCATTTTTGATCCAAAATGCTAAAATTTTCACTAGGACAGTTTATCAGTTGGAAATATTTTCAAATGCAGGCATAGTGCTTGGTAGCTTGCTAAGCAGAAATGAGTGTAGTCCTTCCAGCACTGGTGGCACAGCCGTGTTTGCCGAGGCATCCAAGGGAAGCATGATTAGTCCTGAATTGCAAAGGGACCTGGGAATCACTACAGGTTATATTTCTGAAGGTACTTGGCTTCTGGACTGCTTGGGCCAAACCAAGATCCCTGAATCCACCACTATTCTATTTCCTAGCTATTTTAGGAAAGCTACAGGGGGAAATGGCCATGGGTGGCCATTTGGTGGGCTCTCAGCCACTCACTCAGGCTTTAAACAGCTTCCATGTCACGCTTGCCCCAGGGGCTTGAAGCCCACAGCACTCGCTTCCCTCTTAGTGGGAAGGTGAGAACCCAAGGAGGGCACCACCAGCCCTTCCCACAGCTTGGACACGGGGAATATTGCAAAGAAATGCCAAGGAGCTGTGCAGAGCTCACCAAGCGCAGGTGGCCATCAAGGTGGGCTGGAGCACCACGCGGTGGGGACACTGCTTCTGGAGCAAGGCTGGTCACAGTTGCACAGTCCCCTATAGTATCAGGTGTGATGCAACGGTAAGAAATAGTATGCAAGTTGGAGGTGCTCTTTATGTTATGTGATGTATATGATTACTTGAATAAACATGGGGGTGACCTGTATCACCTTGGTCAACAGAACAAATGTGAATGTATTTATAGATGTCTTTAATAGTTACCAAAATATTAAGCATAAATGCAAAAATATGAAAACCAATTGTTTAGATCAACTCTTCCTGTTAACTGCATTAAGACATAATTTAAAATGGTAATTTCTTTCATACGGTCATGTGTCTTGTGCTGAAATTGGTGGGAGACTGACGTCGTGTCTCCATCTTAAAGAGAGAAAATGGATGCCTTTCATTTCTGTCTGAATTCCGAAGGTATCACCATCCACTCCAGCAGAGATCACTCACACCTACAGTAGCTGCACCCGCTTTCATTTCAAAGCAGTTTTCTTGACAGCTGCCACACGCTGCGTGTGCATTGAAAACTGCTCATTTTCTTCAAGTTATTAATAGTTTGCTGTGCTTGATCACCCTATGTGTGATTATTGTGTGTATTATTTCCTTGGTGAGAGCTGCGGGCACGGGGTGGTGGTGGGAACCGTGATGTGACCTGACCTGCCGTACACCTTCACAGGAGATGGTCATTCTGCCATGGCTGTTTGGGCCTCAGAATATCTCCAGGTCCAGTCCAGGGAGGATAAGAAAGAGGCCCTGTCATCCCTAGAAGTGCATTTCTAAGGATCACGACAGCAGTTGCTGTTCACGTGCAAAATCTGGGGAGGAATTAAGACAGGAACGTGTGGCCTCTTTCTTTCTGGCTTTCTGTTTATGTTAAATTTCCCCTCTTTGAGACTTTTTCAGCACTTGAGAACCTCAGATAAAATAAGTTGCCATAGTGGATCATGCTCAATCACCTCTCCCAAATCCATATGCACCAGCAAACTGGGGTGTGGGGGTGTGTGATGTGGTAACAGAAAGCTTAAACCTATTAATTTTGGAGGATGTTGTATCAAGCACAAAACACAAATTAAAACATCAACAATTTTGATGCCTTCCCCCCCAACCACCTCCTTCCAATAAAGATTATATGATAAATATTGATCTGTAGGAATGTTGTGTTGCTGGCCTAACAGAAGGTAAACTGCTTTCCTGGGATAAGCCCAGAGGAGCATGTTGAACTCCCCTCACATTTTCCTTCTGACTGGAAAATAATATCCTTGAAGTGCGGAAAGGGCAAAGCCTGGATGTTAAAACCCTCAACTTGACGTAGACCATTATGAACTTCAACAAGCTTTTGGCTTTCTTTGACATAAAGATCACCTCCTGCCTGAAAGAATGACATTGATATGGCTCTGTCCTTACAGTTGATCATTATTCTTTAGAGGAGCTGTCACTTGAAATCCTACTTTTTTAAAAAATGTGGCAGCATCAGGAGTCGTGTTTGGGCCTCGTCTCACGAGAACATAATACCAGTTGCTCACAACTCTCTTGATGTCACACTTCACTGAGGGTGGTTGGTTTGAGATGGAGCTTGATACAGACCCTCGGTCAGGACTGTTTATTCTGCTGAGTGTCTTTCTCAGCACACGAGATCCTGCTGACACCGGATCCAGTCAAAGCACATAAAATAACCACTTGCACAAAGGTAGTCATTTTTGTTTATTTTTGTCGGAGCACTCTGCCAATTTTCCTGTTATTCTTTAAGTTGTTCTTTCTCTAGTTTATTTTTTCAGATGTTTTACTTGTTAAAGAGGAGCAGAAGGTTACAAAGAGACTGAATGTATGAACTGTTTTACGATACCTACAAACCAATTCTCAAAAAGGAAGCAAGGGCCCATCCCTTTCCCCCCAAAAAAATGTTTTTTGATGTGTTGCTGTGACTGCCCAGCCCAGCCCCACAGGTCCCAGGGCAGAGAAGCAGTGAGCACTGGGTACCCGAGGGTGCCTCTTCCTTCCCTCCAGAGCTTGCAACTGCCCATTTTATCTCCTGCTGGGACAGGTAACCCCCGTCCTCGAAGCAATCAGAGCAGCTGCCTCCGCGGGACCCTGGTTCTATTTGGGACTGCTGGCTGTAAAATAATCCAAGAGTTAATACAACCGTAATAATCTGAAATATTTAATAGGCCTTACGTGGCTGTCTTATCAGGGGATGGATTTAGCTCCAGACAGTGCTTCCCTAATTTGGGAAAAGAGGTTTATTTTTAACTCGTAGCTGAGAAATGATTGGATAAAAAGCATTTCCCTCAGTTCATTTACGAAGAAGCACCAACTGCAGTAGCTCTCAGTGCCCTTGAGAGCCTGTTGCACTCAAAACCCAGGGACTTTCTCTCCCGTTATTGCTCCTTGGAAGCATACATTCCCTTTCAGCTGAAAACTCTTGATATATTGATCAATACACTGGACCCCTCACGCATCCTCCTGCGAGCAGAACACAGGGGATCAAAATGTAATGCCTTGTTATTGCTGTTGTGACCTTCGTAGTACATATTTGACCTCACAGAAAATCAGTTTTCTGCCTCAGTTGACAGGCAAGATAAAAAATATTGATAATAGTAGAGGATGTTCAGAACCTCATAGGAAATGTCCCTCACCTTGTGGTGCTGGGCCTTCATTATTTTTCCTTTCTTGCAGACCTTCTAAACTCAATTTTTGGAAGATGCAGTGAGTGCACAAAGTCAAAGGGTAAAATTAGGTTACAAAAAAGAATTCTCCCTTTTAAGCTGTTACCAATTGTTTAAAAATTTCAATGTAGCTTGCCTAAAAAGCCCTGCTCTCAACCATCCTGCAAGTCAGGGTGGAAGTTAAGTTGGGGTCCCGTCCTACAAATTTTACATCTGAGTTGCTGTCTGGGCTGAAGCTGAAAGGAGGCAGAGCTGAGCTGCGTTGGTTTTGCTACACGTCACCAGCTGGTTTGGTCCCAAACTCAGATTAAGTCTGGATCCATTTGCACCCAGCTCTGGATGTAAGTGTCTGGGACAGCAAGCTTCAAAGGCAGCCCAGGAGGAGCAGCTGTTTAGGGCTGTCCCTTTATTTCCTGTGGATACACCTTGATATTTCTTACCTTGATGGAGCTGGTTATCTTTCTATCATCTTGGCCAAAACATTTGTTTCTTCCATTGGTCTAGGCATGGAGAAGGGCATATACTCTAGGAAATAAAACCAAACACAAAATATTAAAAAATTCTATTTTTACCTTCTAAGGCATTTTTTTCTCAAAATGCTTTCTCCTTTTTTTACCTTTGCTATTAAAAATTCTCAAAATATTTTGAAAAAACTGTCTAGCAGAAAGAAAAGCAATTACTGTTCTTTAACTGTTGGTTTGGTTTGGTCGGTGCGGTGGGTTTGGTTTGGTTCAGCATGACTTGGCTTGGCTTCATTTTGCTTGGTTTCTAATCCATTTTCTTTGAAAAACAGTTTTTAAAAATGTTCTGCCATGTCTTGTGTTTGTATCTATGGTGGCATCAGGCATCGAGAGATCATCTGGGAGCCTGCATGAACAAACTTCTGCTATTTATTTGTGTTACTAGCCAGTTACCACTATGATATGAGGTATTTAAAATGAATGGCACAAACTGGAGTTACTCTGTGCCTGAAGGAGTTACAAGATTGAATACGGCACAGTAACTGTCAAAAACCTTAGGAAAAAGGGAATTCAAGAGTAATAGTAAGGGATAGCAGCGTTCTTGTGATTATACAGACTCGTATATTATGGGCCCAGCTGAACTGAGTCATTCCTCAAAGTTCAGTCTTGCATCAGAATTCATCATCATGTATTGTCCCCGTGCAAGAATCAGCTTAGCAATGATGGGTTAGGTGAGAAATTTGGTTGAAATAAAGGAGGATTCTTACAGAATGTGTTGTTCAGATGGATGACAGCTTCTTGTGTGTCGGTAAGGCAGCCATCAAGCTTTCCTTTCCCTTACTTTTTATGATGCTTCCAAATCATTTACATTTTCATGTAATATTTTATGTATAGGAACTAGCCAGACTATTAATTTCCAGCTCCAGAGTAATCTAAATAATCAACTAACCAGAAAAACTGAGTTGTTAATGGAAACTGGATGATTTCATGTTTGTTGTGTGCCTCATGCTGTGTCTCTTAGTTTCCAACCCTACTCTTGTTACAATTTCAGCACTGAATTGCATCCCATATGTCTGGCCAAGCACGACCTTGATGCGCAGCCTGGCCATAAGGTACACAAACGATCTGCAGCTGAAGATTATGTTTCCAACTACGACATAGGATTTTACCCAGCAGAGAATGAATTTGACTATGGTTTATGCAATGAAGTAGTTAATGTAGCTTGCTCACCCAAACCTGATGCGTTCAACCCGTGCGAAGATATCATGGGCTACAACATTCTGAGGGTCTTGATATGGTTTATCAACATTTTGGCTATCACTGGGAACATCGTTGTCCTCGTTATTTTAATAAGCAGTCCATACAAACTCACCGTTCCTCGCTTTCTAATGTGCAATCTCGCATTCGCAGACCTCTGCATAGGCATCTACCTGCTCTTCATTGCATCAGTGGATATCCAGACCAAAAGCCAGTATTACAACTTCGCCATCGACTGGCAAACCGGGGCAGGGTGCAACGCTGCCGGCTTTTTCACCGTCTTCGCCAGCGAGCTGTCGGTGTTCACGCTGACGGCGATCACGCTGGAGCGGTGGCACACCATCACCTACGCCATGCAGCTGCACCGCAAGGTTCGCTTTCGTCACGCTGTCCTTATAATGACTTTTGGCTGGGTGTTTGCTTTCACGGTGGCGCTTCTTCCCATCTTTGGAGTCAGCAGCTACATGAAGGTCAGCATCTGTTTGCCCATGGATATAGAAACGCCGTTTTCGCAGGCCTATGTTATATTTCTTTTAGTGTTGAATGTACTTGCGTTTGTGGTCATATGCGCCTGCTACATCTGCATCTACTTTACTGTGAGAAACCCTAATGTCATCTCTTCAAACAGTGACACCAAGATTGCTAAGCGCATGGCCATCCTGATCTTCACGGACTTCCTCTGCATGGCACCAATCTCCTTTTTTGCGATATCGGCCTCACTCAAGGTTCCTCTCATCACGGTGTCCAAATCCAAGATCCTTCTGGTTTTGTTTTACCCCATCAATTCCTGTGCGAACCCTTTCCTCTATGCCATTTTCACCAAGACTTTCCGCAGGGATTTCTTCATTCTGTTGAGCAAGTTTGGTTGCTGCGAAATGCAAGCCCAAATTTACAGAACAGAGACCTCCTCATCTGCTCATAATTTCCACACAAGAAATGGCCATTGCCCTCCTGCATCAAAAAACAGTGACGGGACTATTTATTCATTGGTTCCTCTGAACCACTTGAACTAAAATGCTTGCAGGAATCTGTGTCTGAGGCAGTGTGATAATCACTTTCAACTGTGAATTTGAATAATGACTTCAGCATAGCATGTAAACTTCTTTTTTATGAGAAAAAAAAAAATTATTTCCACTTTGCTATTTTTTTCAATGAACAGCCATCAGAGATGAAAATCATCTTCATCAGTTCTTGAAGGACAAAGAACAAAACTTCACTTATGTGCCAAAGTGTTCTTGTAGGATTGTCTCAAGAAATAAAGGAGATTATAAATTGGAATCTCCCACCATAAAGGCAGAGATTGCCTTCATTCTAGGGAAATGTTGGCTGCTTATTGAGAATTAAATATACGATTGAAAGAAATACAAAATTTCAATATACGATTGAAAGAAAAAAATATGTAGAATTATTTTTTTGGCCTGCTGTGTTATAACAATGACAGATAATTATCTGTTTTCGTTAATCCTGTCTCCTGGGGTTACAGGAGACAGAAGGCCAACTTAACACCCTCCTTCAGCACAGACTCACTGGGAATGAGAATATCCTGTGTGGTTTCCATTTCTGCTTGACCACAGCAGAGGGGCAAGGAGACAGCTCCAGCTTTGCTGATGTTTGCTGTTCCACACTGCATGGACCTGCCTTACTCTGTATAGAAGTGTCATTTTGGGGTGGGATTTGTGTTGATTTAGATTGGCAGACTCAGAGAACCAGATTTCATCTCAATTTGGGTCAAGGGATTTGGTTTGGGGTTGGTTTTCAAGGTGAAAAAAAGAGCAAGAACGAGAGCAGGAGAAACACTTCATAGTAAGGGGGATTCTTCCTCAAGTTGGTCTCACCAAGGTGGGTTGAGATCTCGTTTGTGTGGCTGGGGCCCTTGGGTGGGTATAGTAGTAAGATGGGCCAACGGGCTGCTCTGAGGTGATACCTGGGGAGGTTTGCCATAGAGCAGTATCAGTGTGGGCTGTGTGATCCAGACAGGGCTTTTGAAAACCCAAACAACAGTTTTTGTGAAGTCCTAGAAGTTCTCTTTCCCCTTCCCTTCTAAAGAAAAAACAAACAAACAAACATAAAACCAAAAACAACCGAATACCTTCATGAGCACATTATCCAGATTGAAAGACCTGAAAATAAAAATAAAATCCTAGTCAAGATTTCCTGGTTTTACAGGGGTTTTGAATAATGTATTAATGAACATACAGACTTCTTTCGTGATTTGAACATCAAACTTTTTTAAGGGTTAGTCATTCCAAATCACACCAAAGATTTAGGGGTAGGTAGGATTTTCTGAAGCTGTTTGTGTGTCTGTGTGTGGGCATGGTGAGGGGTCAAGAGAACAAGTC
>JAOXNG010000021.1:11065739-11075898 GCA_028566535.1 Scolopax minor
GATGAACACAGCCTGATCTCACCCATCCCACATACAAGTTTAATGTGCGTGCTTTGAACAGTACTCTGTTCTGAAATAACTATCTAGAGGGAAAAATAACACCCTCCCACCCTGATTCAAGGGTAGACCAAAGGTCTGCACAGTATTGTAAGAAGTATTCTGCAGAGAATACAAATTGGTACACAGAAAGGATTTTTTCTGCCTTTATAATATACCTTGCCTTAGAGAACTGCAGAAAAACACACTATGTTTGTGACCTTCAGCACATCTTTGAATTTAAAGTAACTGCCTTTGATATTGCCATAGAAGGGGCAGAGCAGTAGAAAATTCAGCCCATATTTAGCATTGACCAAGCCACGCAAATCATGCTATCATCTGTTCCTGGGGAATAAAAATATATACATCCTTTAAATTCCATTCAATTTCCATGCATTAAAATGATATTAATGACAAGCTCTAAGATACTAGAGTAAATTAGATTTTATAATTGGAAAGTAAGACAGATGTCAAACAACTTGCCTGCGAGAAAACTGTCAGACCTCTAACCTGTTTAATTTTATGTGAAAAAATGGGGCTAATTGGTCTAGATTTAATGAGAAAACTGAAATTCCATAAGGAACTGTAGCAGAAGTGTAGTGAATGGATAATATTGTAATAGTCTGAGCACAGGCAGGTCTGTGATTTGATGGAGATTATAATTAAGGTTGCAATGGTCACACCAAAAGCTACATCTTCAGTTTCTGCTTTCATCCTGAGCTGACACATTCCAGAAAACAGGGAGGGATGGTGGTTGGATCCCAGCATGGTGAGCTCAGATGGTTGTATGTGTTCATCCTGCATTCCCATCAGGACACGACCTCTGCAGTCCTAGTCTCTGTCACTCGATGCCTTTGGAACTGACTGGACACATGAGCCCTGATGATGCCAAGGTGATTAGAAACTGGCTGGGTGTGAGGAAGAAGGACTCGAGTGAGGAAAGAGAAATACACAGAAACAAATCTCCACTGAATGTCACGACTATTGAAAATGGTGTTGGGAGGCTGAGCTTGCCACCCGTTATCCCACCCAGCACCATCCCCAGTGGAGCACTAAAAGCTGTTGTGGAACAGCAAGTACGGTTGGAAACCATGCATCTGAGGCACAAGCAGAACAACGGGAGCAGAAGGGAACAGCTGCGGATTTAAATCACTGTCACAGCAACCCCAGCACCCTGCTATCTGGATGAAGGCAGTGTTAGCTCCTGACACACCGTTTCAGGAGGGAGGAAAAACAAAAAGATGCTGAAGTATCAGAAAAGAAGCATGCACACCACCACTGCCTGATTTGCAGGTTTGACAACAAACGCTACATTATTTTTTCATGTAATGACTGCTGTGTTCTTGAGCCTGTAAAAGGTGATCACCCTTCACTCATCTGAGGGGTACGAAATAAACATAACCTCTGCTGGATTTCTTGAGGGTCCATCAAGCTGGATGTGGCTGTGGAGGTCTCATCTCCTGCTCCTTGCTCCAGGCAGGGCTGCCTGTCAGGTTAGGGCAGGTTGCTCAGCACCATCCAGCTGTGTTTTGAAAATAGTCAGGAAGCACATCCTGGGCATCTCGTCCTGTGCCTCTTCCTGAAGAGGTTTCTTATTTCCAGTGGGGATGTCCTCATTGCAGGTTGTGTCCGTGGCCTCTCATCCTTTCACTGGACACCTCCAAGGAGAGTCTGGCCCTGTCTTCTCTATATCCCCACTTCTACTTGGCACCAGAATGTAGTATGTATCAATGTATGTATCTGCCAGTGCAAAAGCTGGCATTTAATTTTGGGGTGTTTTTCTCTAATGCTTCTGGGGCACTAGTGATAAATAGTTTGAAGAGTACTCTCAGTTCAGATTTCACTGATGTTGACTCTTCAAATAAAAAACCCAACAAATATCCAAACTAAAACAATAAACCCAGCTGCTCAACTTCTCAGCAGCCCTCCTTTGTTTGAATGAGGAAGCTGAAGCTCTGAATGTGAATCATCTAAAGGTGCTGGAGAGTGGGGGGATGAGTTGGGGAGCTGAGGAGACCCCAACATAGGGCAGTGCCCTCACATCACCAGGCACCACCCCGTGGCACTCAGGTAGGGCAGGGCTGCTGCTGGTGATAGGTCTCCCCACTGTCCCAGCAAGGCAACCTACAGGTCTGAGGGTCAGCCTAGGATTCAACTACAATGTGTTGTGCAGAGTGAGGGACTGACCCCAGAGTTGTTCACACCAGAACCAGCCCAGGAGGACCTGGCAGCCCTAACAAGCTGCATCATCTTCTGCTCCTTTTTGAGAGGAACCCAAGTTGCTGGCTTTATCCTCCAAAATATTCATGTTTGGGTCAGAGTGACTGATGTTCTCCCCACTCAGCAAACTACTTGCTGGAAGAGCACAGGTTTGATTGCCTTCAATACGCAAGAATAAACTGCTCTTCTTTCCATTGTGCAATATTTTTAAGTCCATTTCTCCAGCCTCTCTTGGGCTGGGGCATAAAACTGCAGTGCAGCATTTCATTTCAATTAGTCCTTACATCCTTCCTCATTTTTCTTATGCCCTCCAGTGATTTTTTAAGAGGCAAATCTCCATGTGCAGGCATTGTTCTGGTAATAGGTACAACTAACTCCTCATTTGCTGAGTTAGCAAAGGAGCACTTCAGGTGGCACTGAGTTAGCAATTTCCAGGAACATGTAAATTTTGAAGGCTAAGGTATCTTGGTTCTTACAGTCGAAATTATGTTTTCATTTTCAATAATGCTTCTGTAACAGCCCGAAATATCCCCCATGGGTATGAAGCAAAGCTTACAAAAAGTTCCAGAGTGGGAATATTTAAAAATATAGATGCAAATAGAAGGTTTTTCTCAAATTGGATGGCAGAAACATCGAAACTAGTACTTTCTAAAATGTCTCCTATTTTGCACAGCCAAAACTAATATATAGTTTCATTTTAAAACTGGATAGTTTTTAGCATAAGCACAATTTGGAAATGTGATTTCCATTCACTTTATGATGTATTGGTTGCAACTCTCCTTCCAGCAGAGCACAGATTTATTTGTGAAGCCAAAAGCAAAACAGCATCATGCTTCTCAAGATACTTCAGCCCTCTGACAAGGGAGATGAGTCACAGAGTGCACTGGGAAGCGTGAGCAAGGGAAGCTTGTGGAAAACGTGCAGAGATGTGAAAGCAAACGTCCAGCTCGAGGGACCATTTGCTCATTCCACAGTAGGCAATAAAGAGCAAAGTAAACCCATCAGCCGCCTCCTGGCACCGGGGTTGGATCTCAGCTGGAGAGTTGCACATTTTGACTGTCCATAAGGCACTCTCAGGGTTTGACTAGGTATGTGTTTGTTTGTATATCCATATATTCACCTAAATGTACATAAAAACGGACACTAGGAAGACATCTTTTACTGCATTATATGCCCAGACGGACTTAGATTCATTTGGGAAAACAAAAATTTTCCATTCTATGCAAACATTCCATTTTGTTTAAATTAAACTGTATTAGTTTCATGTTAGGAGAAAAAAGAAAAAGAGTTTCAGACCCAGTAAGAAACTTACTATAAATCTGTAGGTAAGAAATATGAGCTTAAGTGATTTTCAACATTTTGAATTATGTTCTGTCTAAGCTGAGCTCTCATGAACAAAGTCTTAACCTTATCCCTTTTGAACTGGATGAAATATTAAACCTCAAATAGAAGGGATTATCTTGAACGACTTGTGTCACCCATAATAAATGACTAAAGTAAGTGTTGCAGATCAGTGACTTAGTGACCAAATAGTGTCACTTTTAGGGGAGCTGCTTCCTCGTTAAGATTCTCCCTGTCTTCAAGGAAACCTCTCCAGCCCGGACAGCATTTTGGGGCCAAGCAGCTCCTCTCTTTACTGTGAAATTAACTTTGTATTTAATGTGTTAAAAACTCCCCATACATTAGAATTGGGAAGCTTCTATAGGCTGTTTCTGGTAGGACTGTACACACCAGTTCTCCTCTGGATACCACTCATTTTAATGGCAAAAATGAGTTTCTACAGAACTCACTCCAACTCTGACTTAGAAGTTCAGTGATTAAATATTGTTGATTGTGCAGCTTTTTGCATGATAAAATTTAGATCTGCACTGGAAAACTAATTAATTTTACTCTGCTACAAGCTTTTTTTTGCTTTCAGCAAAAAAAAATGCAGAATTTGGGCACAAAAGAAAAATAGATTGACCCCAAGATGTTATCATTTAAAATTTCCCCATTCTCTAGTAAGCAAAGCAAACATAGCCAGGAAATTGTTAGGGTAAGATGAGTCAGGAACTTTTGTGTCAGTATTCTTATTTTTCAGACTCTCATTTTATGAAGATTTTGGTACTTGTTATGTAGTTGACTTCATCTCCAGAAACCTTCTCAGCTACACTGAGGGACACTACAGATGAGTTTAGTCTCTCATGGGACTTATATTATTTGCGTAAGGGTCTCAGCTTATAGCACTATCAGGACTCCATTTTGCTACACCACAATATAGGGAAAACACGACCCCCGTGCTGAGTGAGAGCCTTAATTTGCATTCTTGGGTTTTTTTTCCTTTTGCCTACAGAAATACATGCCAATTATACACTGAACAGCACTGAATGAAATTGCCACAAAACTGTCATTTGGTAGAAAAGGCTTGTTTAATTGAGATTTTCTTGTTTTGGTTTTTTTTGCAGAAATGTGAATAAAGCTCCAACATTTGTGAGCACATGGGCAGCACTGGTCTACCATGGGTGGACCGGTAGAGCAGCCATGACACAAACCAGTTGGCAAATAACTTTATTTGGGGTTGGGTTCTCAGCTCTCTCCTGGGTGTTGCCTTTACTCTGCCCTTTGTAAGGCAGGGCTACACAGCAGTGCTTGGGGAGCTGCTGCCTCACAGGTCTCCTCACATGCTTAGTGGTCCTTGCCCAGCTGGTGCCTTTTTGTAGAACCCAGTCCCTCCAGAGGCTAAGCCAGCCCAGCAAACAGCATCCTGAAAATGATGAAGCACCATCAGGTTCTCCTACCGTCATCCGGCCTCCTACCATCACCTCCGTAGGATGGAGCACGGCCTAAAGGAAGGAAGAATCCAGCCCAGCAGCTCGTGTTTAGCAGAGGTTGGGGACTTGTTTTCAACAGTGATGTCTCTCAGCAGGGCATCTACCAGTTTTCAAGGGTGTTTCGAACACCTCATCACCCTCACAGTTGCTGCTGTAATTTTCTTCTGTAATTCACTTGTGTGCAATTGCCACCTGCTCAGGTTTTGATGTGGTATCGCTGTGGCAACTTTTCTGAAATGCCATGTGTCCATTTGAACAGGGAATTGAAAAACTAATGATGTCTCTCAGGACACAGGATGTCACGCTATGTGAATATTTATCTTAATACCCCTTGTTATAGTTGGAAAATAGTTGGAAAACCTATTGGATTACTAAGTACTTGCCTGCCATATGGGAAAAATACTGTGCTATGTTGAAGCTTATATACAAAATCTATATTGCTTAATAGAAAGCTGTATGTTCCACTTGGATTTTGATTGAAAATAAGGCATGCTGAGAAAACCTACAGACTGTTTATTATGACAACAGGTAACAGAATGAAATGGTAGTAGAAGACAAAAACAAAAGCCCTGAAGACTGAACAGTACATTAGAGCCAACCAAGGCACTGCGTTTTAGGATGTGGCCCTACCGATTTCTAGGTCCAGCTCTGCTGCTTCCTTCTGTCTTCTGTGATCTGAAGAAAGTAAGTTCTCTCTCTTTGTGTGTCTTTTGTCTTATGTTTATGTTTTATGTTATGTTATAACAAATAAACCATAAAATATATTAATACATGAAATTAGGGTGGTACAAATATAGTTATGCCTTCACAGAACCACTTGGTTTTATTTCATGCATACAATGTCTGGAGACTAGTCTGAACATCCTCTTTAATGACAATTCAGAAATCTATGCACATATCACTAACATGACAAGAATTCTAGGAGGGGGGCTACTGTTTCTCTTCTTTGAAAACACTTCCAATCATAAAAGAGAATCCTCTCAGTCATTGAGCACTCAGTTGTTTTTAAAACGCAACTGGCTTTAAGTCTTTCCTTTATGCTGTAATTTGGAAAACAGATGTGCATGAGATGACTGCGAGAGGTCTGGATTCACTGTAGGACACATCCCATCAGTGGCATCTGAGCCACTGTTTGGTCCCAGCACCAGCACCAAGACTCTGAGAAGCAGAAGTTCACCACGGCCTCACCATAAGTTAACAGTGATGGGACACAGTGCACAGGACTATGGGGAATGAGCTGAGAGCCTGCATTTTTCTGTGGGGATTTGTGCCTTAACATAGTTTGTTTAATATTTAGTTACAAGCTGCAAATATGCCACTAATGGGAAATTGTCATATCTGGTCAAACATTTAGATAATTAATGAAAGCAGCTTCTCAGAAAACAGGACATCCATCTGAAAGGTGCACTAACTTCCAGGGGCAGGAAAATAGGAGTTTATAAGAAAATTGTGCTTTAGAAAGAGATGCAGGTGAAGCTAATAAATGAAAACACAGTTATGCTTTGTTTAGGAGAAGAAATAAGCTGTTATAAGGTCAACTCTCCATCCTTCTGTGCAAAAACAATCTGTGAAATAATTGAACTCTAAAACATGGTACAGTTTTTCTTACTGAGAGTGTTTTGTTCTTTGAACACTTCTTACTAGTCTTCAGACTTCATGAAATTACATTAATGGATAAAAAACTCCAGAAAATGCTGATTACTGTAATGTAGTACATGTTTCTTCAGGAGACATGAGCCTTCAAGGCTGTTTTGAGATACATAGTTGTAACTTCCTGATACCCCATCAGGACGAGTGAGAAGGTTAATGTATGCTCAAGCAATGTCAATTTAGGCTGTGACTAAGGACTAATACAAGTAACCAACACTGAATACTTGTATTAACTTAAAACTTCAGTTTGTAGTAGTCTTCTAGCAACTTCCTTAGCAAATTCAGAATAACCAGAGCCACCTATCTAAGAGCTGATATCTAAGAGGTAAGAAAGAAAAATAACTTTTTTAATGGGTATTTAAGAAATAGATTTAGAAAGATTGTGGAAAATGGACTGAATAAATTAAGAAGATGCTCTGAGAAATCTGAGCACAGTAAAAAAAGGCAATTGCATGTACTCCACAGGTTTATTAAAATGGATTGTATACTCAAGAGCTGTATATTCCACCAAGATTAGCAATGCAAAGGAAAGAGCTCCCTTTGAAATTAACTACTCCTGAAGGAGATGTTTTCCTCCCTTTATCACTCATCATGGGACATTCTGTTCCTCTCTGCAGGAAGAAGCAGGCAGACAGATGAGGAGTAAGAAGAACAAGAGAAATCAGAACAAATCATGCAGGAGCATCACTTCTCGCTACTTGCTGCTTGGCCATGCGCTCTCTTTTCTCCTGCGCCATTACTTCCAGTACGGGTACTTTTCCGTTCCCATTACAATTTGCATCGGTGCTATCAGCAACATGGTGCTTAGTGACATGGTTTAGTGATGTTCTTTGTCAGTGTTGGGTTGATGGTTGGACTAGATGATCTGAAAAGTCCCTTCCAACCCAGGCAATTCTATCATTCTATTTTCCTGCCTCTCACTGTCACTGGAAACCTCTACTGCCTCTGGTTGTTCCCAGTATCTCTCCTGGAGTGAGGCTGACACCTCAGGTCCTACTGGTGATTTACTATGTCCTACAAAAACATCTTCTACATCCTCTCCACTGGGTCACCAATGCCCAGTAAAAGCAGCAATGTCAACATCTAGAAAGAAAGGGCAAGCCCAGTTCTGTTGGATGAAAGCCTTAGGAAATGGTCCTTAGAGAGAATGGTTGACCTGTCACAACAGGGTGCCAGCCTGATCTCACTGCTCCAAGCACCCATGACATGTCACAAATAAAGATTTCTCTGCTACAGCCTTAAATGTACCTGGGCACTGGTGCATTTCTGGGGATGGATAGTGAGTGGAGAACTGCAGACATATTCCAGTGTCAAAGTGATTCCCTCCCCCAGTATTTTCCCCTGATTTTTAAAAGTAGATCTTCAGTGTGAAAATTATTAAAATGCCTTATTAATGGACATATCTTTAAAATGAGGCATTATTTAAAAAAAGTAATTAAAATTATGAATATCCAATCCCTATTAGTAACCTTAAACTGAATCCTGCACAGATGAGCACCATCAGCAGGCACTGGCTCAAACTGACACCAGCAGTTTACCTTTTCAGGGAAAGTTACAGATGTGCAAAATGTACAGAGCTGATGATTCTTTTTATATAGGTATACATGTGTGTGTGTATGACCTGATTTCCCCTGAAATTAATTTCAAGACATGACTGCCTCCATGGAAAAAGAAAGAGAAGAGTTGAGTCCACAGATCAAAGTAAGAACTTCTAAACTTTGTGGCTTTTGCAGAACAAAACAGTAAAGCAACCCCAAAGTTTCAGACCTGCAGAGGTTAACTAACCTGTATTCTTCTCAGGTGAATGGTGTGTCCTGGAAAATAAACCTCAAGACAGCATGTCAGACTGACCACACCAATTTCCCTAAGTCTAGACAATCTGTGACAAGAAAAAAATATATAGAGAGTCCTTAAGGCTTCTGATATCTAAAATCAGTTTGTGACACACACACTGAAAAGGAACCATGCAGAACACAGCAGTAAAAAAAACCTTCAGAAGTATTCAAACCTCAACCTTGCCTGCATTTATTTGTAGATGCACAGGGAGGCTGCAATAAGCAGGCTTTCTTGTTTGCCTCCTTGTGTACCAGCAATCAGGAGAGGCTTTCCTGGGTTTGCTTAAAGATGATGTTTTGAGATGGTGATATGTCAAAGGACTGAAGCTGTGTTCTGTGTCTGTTTAACCACTCTCAGGTCTATGGGTGGGGAACATTTCCCCATTTCCCCCTTCTAGAAAGCACTGAGAAATGCCTTCTAGAAAAGCTCAGCCTCTGTCTGTTCGTTGGGAAAGAGACCTTGCAGGAAAAGAGCAGGTATTACAGTGCTGTAATACCCACTGTAAGACACGATCCATATATTGTCAGTGAAAACAGAACCAAGGTTAATATACTTATAGCTCTGCCCATTTTGCTGTGAGCTCAAAAGAGGAGACTCATCTTTACATGTTTGCCTTCCAGTGGGAAGATCATTCAGCCCAAGAAACACATGTGAATTTGATGAGCTTTCCTGGATATGTACATTGGACTGAAAACAGCTTTCACTCCCCAGTGTTATTTATAGAAGTCACAGTAAATAGTGCTGCAAGTGGAAAGGGAAAGGAAGGAGAACAACATCACTAAAATACATGGCTCCAATAACTCCAGAAACAGGTCGGTTCCTCCTACTAACAGAGCAGCCTGGGTTGGCTTGTGTCCTCTGCCACCACATTTTACTGCTTCCTTTGAAACCTTCTGCCTGTTAGCAACCACTAACTACTTTTGGATGCTTTTTTCTCACATTTCTGTGCAATGGCCACCTGTCACACCACAAATAAAAGCCTTCTAATTCCCCAAACCTGCCAATTAACATTCTTGATGTTTACTGAGCTGTGAGAGACAAGCTGTACCAACTTTTCAAACAAGAGCAAGATGGAAAAGTTCTACCTTGAGTTAGTTGCTTTCAGCTTCCCAGCTGAAAGGATCCACCTCTGGGTTCCCTTGTGAAATCATCCAGGAGAGGAGGTGGGAGACATTGCTACAGGAAGCCAAAGGAGAGATTTTAAGAGATCAGTAGACTCCTCTGACAGCTGGAACAACCCCAGACTGAGATCTGCAAACTATTAGCCAGGTTGTGGGCCTTTGCTGCCAGCACCAGGCATGGTCCCTAGCATGGTCCATGCTCCAGCAGCATGTGACACCTGCCCCGGTGAGTGGAAGGAGAGCAAGGATGGCTTTCAGCTGGCTCCTGATACAAGCCCCCAGGATGCCTGGGTGTGTGTGGCCAGTGTCTGATGTAAATGGCACAGGAATTTGTGGTGTATCCATTCTGTGGCAACTGGCTGAATATTCCTGCCTATCGCCTCTTAAAAATGAGCTGCATAAGGAAGCAACACTCACAGGCCCTTTTCCCTGCAGCATCTTGGAGGTAACATCCAACCACTCTGCTTTCATTCACAGACTTTTGTC
>JAOXNG010000021.1:11141959-11154128 GCA_028566535.1 Scolopax minor
GCCATACTGTGCAATTATTACACACACACACCCCCCAAAAAAAAATCAATTTCAGATCTTTTGCTACAAATAGGACAGACTAAAAAATTAGAGAAAAGTTTGGTCTTTTTTTGTTACTAGAATTGGGAAAAAAATTATTATGCTCTATTATGCCATATTTAAAGACTTCCTACCACATTTAATCATGAAGTCACACAGTTTAGCACATGTTGCTTGAATTTTCTTTATGGTAGGAAATACTCTAAGAACCCCTTAAACATGACTAGTCAAAAAGAATTATAATTAAAACATAAATATCTGTAGAGAGAAAACAGAAAGTTTTTAGTAAAGGCAAAATAAACTAAAAAAGCAGCATTAAGTGGGTTCATATTGCTGCAGAGTTTGCTGAAAAATAAACTTTTGAGAGTTGGACCTTTTGCTCTAAAAAAGCAACAGCTCTAATCCCCAGTTGCATATGGCCTTCCATTGCTCTTAAGCCAAGCTTTTCAGAATTGACTGGAATTGGATATCCAGTTTGATATCCTTTGTTAAATTCAGTATCAAGTGTTCCAATCCAAAAGGCAAACGCTTTAATATCTGAGGCTGGTTACTTAAATATCTAGCCACATTTCATAAAATCATAGGGCTAAAGAAAATACCAAGAGGTCAAAGTCCACCCCTCACTAGGTGGCAGGATCACAACACTCACATGAACCTTAACCGATGCTGTTCTAATTTGCTCAAGATTCCTCAGTCTCCTCAGTCAGTTTCTTCCAGTTTTTTTGTCAATGGGAGAAGGTGACAGGGTGACATATCCCTGGAGAATTTAAAAATCTGCCTGGACAGCTGGACTTGAACAACTGCAATTAAACCAATCAAATATTTCCCTGTAACTATGTAAACCATTTCAGCACAAATGGCTATATATTTTTCTACTTAAATTCAGGCACGTGTATCATGCTAATCATCTCAATGCTTCATGACACTCAAGATTATATTTTTATTTAGAATATAAAAGCTTCTTTTTTTAAAAAAGAAAAGATTCTTTTAGAGATATTTCAGTGCAAAAAAAGGGAAAAAAAATTTAAGAAGCCCATATGACCAGAAGACAAGAAGAAATCAAGCAATTTTAATGTGTTTAACTGGTGCAGCATCCTGAAAAGGTAATTAACACTCAAACTCTAATACTGAAATTCCATATTATTTCAAGGCAAAAATAATAAGAACATAATACAGAGTGATCATAAACAAGTTGTTTCTACAATTTCTGAAGTCTGATTCTGCCTTTCCAACTCATTTTCCAAATGAGTCCATCTCATTTTTAAATGGAAGTATCCAAAAATTTCCATCCTTTGTCATAAGTCTATGATATATAAAATGCTGAGTTAAAGCTGGGAGAATGTGGATACCATAATTACATCAAAGCAAGTTTCATAAATCAAGGAAATATTGAACTGTCAGCATAAAATCTTAAGGACAATAATAAATGTCAAAATGCAAAGAACTTGAGTCTTAAAACACTCTAGTCTAACTCTGTAATATTGGTGATACAAATATGTGTACTATGTAATTTACAAGGCTTATCTTTTTACATGCAAGCTCTGATTAGAGGAAATTTATTTTTTTAAGCATTTTGGTAAATAGAGAGGGGAAAGCAAAGGGTTATTTTACATTTTCTCTTATTATACCCATGCTTCACTTTGAATGTAACACCTTTAATCTCCAGCCCCTCTTCAGACCAAGTCATTTATGATTAAAAAGACCAGAGTTTTTGCTGAACCAAGCAGGTCCATTGCCCACCTCCCGACACAAAGCTCTGATCAGCTCCTCGTCATCAAACCATTGTGTGCAAACTGGCTACTGAGAAAGGTCAGTGCCTGGCTGAATTACATGTTACACCACCAAAAATATCTCTGGTAAATAGTATACAACACAGACAAGACAAGGAGAAAGACATCTGTCATCTGTTCGATCCAGGCTATTAATTTATACACTCTGTCTCCATAACTCTTCATTTATTGCCAGTGGAAGGCAATAGGGCTCCCCAGAGATGTATTCTGGGCTTGTAATTTTGGCTGTGGCTCCAACATGCCTCTCTCTCCTCATTGACAGCAGGGGCAAACGAGACAACCTACCCTCCAAGCTCAGGTGTCTATGATAGATGCTGAAAAAGCCTCTTCAATACCATAAAAATAAAAAATTTAGCTACTTTGGTCCCTCCTATCTGTTGATACACCTCACTCTTATCATCAATGGACTCTCTCCCTCTTTGAACCGACTTTCTTCCAAAGTTCTACTGTTACAGTATATTTTTTTTCTTTCCATAAAACATCCTGCTCAGAGCAAGTTATTTTATGGGAATGCTGCCAGCAGAAACACCTTTACAATCTGGCTAGAAGCAGAGTATTCTACTGGAAAACCATGCAGGAAAATTCCTTCATATTCACAAGGCATATATATAGAAAATTTCTGTGTGTAACATCTAGAGTTCTGAAATATAGGCAGACTGATTCCTTGTGTTGAGGGAGCTACAAACTGTTTAACATCTTCACCTACTCGATGTTATAATTCTTAACCAATTCCTGATGCCTGGATAAAAAACTATGATAAGAAACAACAGTCCTCGATATATTAGTTTAATTACCGCCGCGCTTCCTTGATATAAGCTATGCATGAGAAATAAATGGGATTTTATTCACTTTTCATATTTACAACAAATAACTGCCTGATATCTTATCATCAGATGAAATCCAGAGGCACTCAGCTCCCCGCAGAGACGGTGAGAGCAGCAGTGGCTCCACAGAGATGCTCACGAGCTGATCCTTTCATTGGAAAAAGATATGAAATATCAAAGACAGACCCTGAGAAAGGATTTGGGCTTAAGCTCTGAATACTGGTGTGAGAAAGCAGCTACGCCGGAGCTACACACTCCTGCCTGTTTGAGACTCTCTCCTTGAGCACTATTTGTTTGTTACTTAGGAATCTTAATTTGGGAGTCCCAGGGGCTGGGGTCCTATAGATTTTGATCCTTTGATAGCGGGAGCTGAAACCAGGGCTTTCTGAGCTTCTGCAAGGCAACATAATAGAAGTGCCTAAAAGACTTGTACCTAAAATTACCAAAAGTAATTTTTATTTTTTTTTTTTAATTCTAACAGCAGTTCCAGAATCTAAATAAAGTTGCTGTCTGACATGGAAAGGGAAAGGCAGGCACAGGCGGTTCTGTTGTGGCTCTTGGCTCACCCAAGACATTACAGTAGGAACAAAAATACCCCTCAGAGACACCTGTGAAACCCCTTCATTCCAGAACCAAAAAGCAGGTTTCTACTTCACATGCAACTACTGTGGGGAATTATTGCTCCAAGGGCAAAACTCAGCATTGCTATAGAACGATAAACGACGCTCCATGGGCTTTAGAAAATGTTAATTAAGGGGTATTCTATCAGAGGAACAGATTTATAAAGTAGCCAATTTTGAAAGAAAAGCAGGTTCACAATCTCTAATATGATATTGTTAATCCCAAAACTGCGCAATTTATAAAGCCAAAATAACTAATTACAACAGTTCTTGTGAGAAGAAGTCACATTAAGCTATTGGGCAGCTTGCAAACACCAGACCACACTAATAATGCATTCCTGTAAAGGGAAAAAAAATAGAAGAAACAAAGTTCTTAGAAGAGCTGCTGGATTTGTAATAATATCATCAGTTATCAGTTCATATGGAAAGCCCAAGCTGTGTTTAAGTCAGGGTCACTTATCTCATTACTCTGATAACTCTGTCAAATAACACTCAAGGTGCCTTCCCTGACTACTTCACCACAGCTGGTGTTCACCTTACAATTGTATGAACTCTAAATAAAACAAAAAACAAAGCTCAAAAAGATTATTCTTTCCTCATAATTTTTATTACAAAAGCTTAAAATTCAAAGATGTATCATCACAAAAGCATTGAGTTTTGATCACATACTCTTGGGTATGGTTTCTTAAACTGCAAGAGGGGAGATGGAGCTGAGCTGTGGTGTCAGAAAGTGGTGAAGCTTTTCAGTATCATTAAATTTAAAAGTAGTCAAGGGAAATGCATGCTGAGGAAGGGAGAGTTAAATGCAGAAATAGAAAATGAGAAGCAACTGGTTAGTCAGCAGTCCTGTCACCCTCTATTTCTATTACAGTTACTTAAAATTAGGTCTTTGTGCCTTCATGAATGAATTAGAGGACCTGTCTGAGCTAAAAGATACTTAAGAATTTGCTTCTTTCAGCTGGAACTTTTTGAAGTAAGAGACTCAGGAAGGCACATTTAAACCATTAAAAAGTTGAGGTAGGTTGGTCAGGTGTTTTTCATTAAATCGTAACTGTAGGTATTTAAATGGGAATCTAGGGAAAAGCAGCCAAACCACATAAAAGATTTTGCCCTATATGTTTTAGATCCTTTTTATCTTACAGGTCCATCTTTATAAGCTGACTCTTAGTAAAGCAGAAGAGCTGAGACAGCTGTCAAGAACATAGGTGTTCTCTGAATACCTGCACAGATCCCAAATACCTGTCAGAAAAAGATGCTGCAAGGCTATTGTTTTATCCAGTCAGAAGATAAGCCAGTGATGTAACCATTTGACAGTCTTTCCCATTTGTAAGGATTAGAAATTCTAAGTGCAGGAGTAACATTTATCAGAACTCTTATGTGGAGAAACATGATACACACCCAAGATCACTTGCAAGATTCAAATAATGCTATTTCTTAACCTGAAAGAAGTATTGTGAGATGTACTGGCACAGCAGTACACATGCAAGTATTCTTTTGAAGTCCATAACGTCTCAAGAATATAACAAAATTTGGATGCCATTATTATTTTTTTTTCTTGCAGTTCAGGGGGAAAAAAAAAAGTGTTGCACAACCTTGGGTCTGCTCAGGCATCTGAAATGCGACTGCAAATTTCAATAAATGGCAAAAGCAGGTGTGAATGCTAATGTTTGAAACACTCCATTTGAAATGACAGGGGATAAGCTTTTTCTTGTTAGAGTGTTGCTTAGAGACACAATTATCCACACCAAAAAACATTTCTCAAAAACATAGAGAAAAAAGAGTGGAAGCAGCTTTTAAAAGATGAAAAATTAAGATTGCAAGAGAAATCAGCTTCTGAAAGCGTGTTCACCTGGAATCGTATCATCAGCCACATGAAGAGTGTAGGAAGGTCAGAGAGGGTGGCAGTGTTTGGCTTGAGATATTAGACATGTCTCAGGAGAGAGATGGAATTGCCCACTCCTGGGGTCCTTGGGCTACGCCGTGATGTATATCCCTGGTTACTGAGACAGACTTGGGTGTATTTTTTTGTTATTGTGCTTTTGTTTTCTGCAAACTTTTGAGAAGAGTTCCTCTAAATTCAGAGAAGTTTCCTGTGTCTCGGAAACCTCCATGGTTCAGCACACAACCACAGATGTGAGCAAGGGCTTGATATGGCCCTTAACAACAGCTGTTAAGGCAGGATACTAAAGACCATTAGGCTCCAGTACAAGGAAGTGGTTTTCCACAGTAATATAACTTAAACAACCGAGGAGCTTGTAGGCTATAATTTTCTATTATAAACGCCACCACCATTTCAGAAAAGATTATAGCAAAATGGTTTTCACCCAGCTATTAGGATAAGGAAAGAAAATAAAGCAGAGATAGGACTCTCTTATCAGGTGTGGAGACAGCATTCTGGACTAGCTTGGGTCAATTTAAAAGGAGGTAGGCTGCAACCATCTTCTTTCATCCCCTTTTCCTAGAAGTTTTATTTTGCGAGGTGGTTTAGTGCTAATTTAGCCAACACCAACTTATATTCTTTCTGTTTTAACAAGCTATTAGAGCACCCCAGCTGTGCCAAGGAGCAGAGTAACTGACAAAACAAGAGGGGGTTTAATACAATCTTGCTTAAGGTTTGCCCAAGTGAGGTAGCATAAAATGAAGAAAATAGTTTCAGTCTTGATTTTTACGGCTGTAAATCAAGAGTTTAGCAGAGAAGAAGATTATATTATTTATAAAAGCAATAAAATGTGAAGTGGTGGAAGAAAGTTTATGTATGAACAAAATGTTAACGGAGAAGTTAAGGAAGGTTGTCATGCCACAGAACGCCTCCATCCCTTTACAGTTGAGAGTCAGCAAGAATAATGCCAGCTTGTAGGTCCTGACTTTCTTTTCTGTGTGCAGTTTGAATTCATACTCCTCTGATTTTCATATTTTTCTGAACTTCGTTCTTCATCGTCTCATTCTAGGAGAGGGCCCCTGTCCCTCATTAGAAGTTGTGTCCTGATGCAGTAGGATCAACCAGAAAACCCAAACAAGAGCTTTACAAAGATTTCCAGCTTCAAACCCGCAACCCTCCTTGTGTGTTCCCATCTTTGGTAGGGGAGGCTTCTTGGCAAGACCTCAATCAGAGCTGGTGGGTGGATGGATAGATAGATAGGTAGATTGGTTATGGGAATCAGTCCTTAGTTGCATAGTCACTCAGTATCTTCTTCCAGGGGATGTCTACTCCAGCTCATGGGTCACTGCAAGCTTGTGTGCGGTGCAGATTAGACCAGCCCTAAAATCTGCAGTCATGTCTTCAGACTTAGCTTGGGTCTAACTTAAAGTATCTTAAAGCATGTAGTGCTGGACAGACCACTGCCATTCAGGAGCAATGTTTCCAGATAGAAATGTAAATAAGATCAAATGTAATTCTACAGCAACTTTAATATTAAAGGCTCTGTCAGTGGAAAAGCTCTAGAAAAATTTACTGTTTGAGCCCAAAGAGGGGGTATTTTAACAAAGCAGACTGACCAAGATGTTAAAGGGAGAGCTAAGTTTTTCATTTACAGTCTGAAAATGCAAAGCCAGGTGGAAGAACCTGTAGTGTTGTCACTCCTCGGGTAAGAGCGCTTGGATGCAGCAGGAGGTTTCCATCTGCGGCAGTTTTGTCATCTCTGAGCTGTGACCCTGTATCCAAGGCAACTGTTTCTGTATGTTAGGTGGTAAGGAGCTATAGAATAAAGAGAGGCAGTTGTGAAATGTACAGGTATGCCTCTATCCGGAGCAATAACCATGAAATGCTAACAGGTGGAAAAGGGGTTGAAGGGAGCACCAGAATCCAGATATGGAATTTTAGTCTCAAAATTCATAATATGATCTCTTCCTTGATGCAGGGTACATGTTGGTCAGTGAAGACCAACCAGGACTATGGAAAGCCGTGAACTAAAGCAAGCGAGGAACAGACACCAAACAAAATTGCTTTCTTGTAGTCTATCTGCCGGTATTCTGTAACCCACGCGTCTTGGGATCAGCCCTGTCAGAGCTTTATGTTGCTGAAACTTCTTTGCCTCTGGAAGCAGCATTCTGGTTATAGGGTGGTTTTTTTAGTTTATTTCTGAAAAATCGATTGTTTAAAAAGTTCTATTCAAGGATTTTAGTTTTATTTGGCTTCCTTATTAAATACAGCTGCATTATTAAGAGGTGATAGAAGTGATGCTACTCTCACAATCTACACTCTGGGATTTAAAATGATTTAAAATTATTGAAAATGTAGGAACCACATCTTACAGGACGCCTCTGTAAGAAGAGCTGAGGGTCTGGCTGAAAGAAGCAGGGACGTGGTGCCATGGTAAAGGCTGGAAGACCTTTTTGCATTTTGTTTGAAAGGTGACCAAAACTTTCCTCCACTTCTGGTTAAATATATCTTTACTGAAAAAATTGTCAACCCCTTTAGCCTCAAAATACAGTAAAACAAGGTTATGGCCAAACCCATTGGCCCAAGAGAAGAGCTCACAAATAGTAAAGCTGCTATTCCTTCTTTTATTTTTTTTCTGGTACCAACCATCTTTTTTACCCATAAGGAAATGGGTAAAAGAAAAGGAGGGAAATGGGAAGCATATCACAAGGCACATAAGTCTTCCCAGATTTGTCCAGTTGCACCACCTTTTGAATCTGTCACCAGCTTAAGTAAACAAAAAGTCCAGATGAGCAGAATAGTAACCACAAAACCTATTATGCAGCTCAGGATGAGTGACTCCTTAATTGCCAGCACTTACCCATGAGAAGCTGCTGAGGGATAAGTGATACCTGAGTGTTTTTATCAACTTGGCTCTACTAAGTCTGTTTGGGGAGAAAAAGTATCAAACACCCTGCTCTAGAGCTTGTATCTGAAGTGGTGGGTTAGAATTAGCATGAGGGATGTTGAAATACTGTGTCTGAGCCACAGAAAATCAACCCCAAGGTACCTGTTCAATATATGTGGGGGCCATGAAAAGTGCAAAGCACCGTTCTTTCCTTCTACTGTCTCAGAAGCACAGGCAGTTCTGGATGAATTAATTTCACCCAGGCATCACAATGTACTTAGCCTTGAGCAGGGGCAGAGCTCAGATACGTTGCACAGAGGACACCAGGACCCTTCATGGTCCAGGGACAAACCTGGCCAGTGAACTTGTTGCCTGTTTGCTGTTAATTCTTAGCACTCCTGTTGATGAGAAGGGTCCTTTCACCTTGCTTAGGTACATACTGAGTTTGGGGTAGCATTTCAGAAAAATCTTGCTTGAACAAACTGAATCAAAAAAATAAAACTTCTCCACCTCTAAGGAACAGTCACCAAAAAATACTAAAAAAGCTTCAGTGCATTTATTTCAAGAGGAAATGAACACAAAGTTGAATATAAGAATTTCCACCTAAACATGAGGAGGAACTTTTCCTTTGAGCCCTGGAAGAGGCTGCCCAGGGATGTGGTGGAGTCTCCTTCTCTGGAGACATTCAAAACCTGCTTAGACACATTCCTGTGCAACCTGCTCTGGGTAGACCTGCTTTGGCAGGGGGAGTTGGACTAGATGATCTCCAGAGGTCCCTTCCAACCCCATGTGTTTCTGTGATATAATTTCACTATCTCCTTCTTTTCCTTTTTTTTTTTAATTAATAAGTGTGTGTAGCCATACGCGTGACAACACACCCATTTGTTTTGATGGTGATGTGCACATGCTTGCTGAGAAGCACATGTTTAAATGCTTTGCTGACAAGGCAGGGGTGAACAGGTGCCTTCTGCATAATAAGCTGGCCGGGTATCCCTAGCTGGCAACCCCAGCAGGTCCCCTGGCTTCTTCTGGGAGCCAGACACTAGTAGATATCTGTCTCCAGACGAGAAGGGTCCTGTGAGCAGTTGGCCCGGCCCGGATAATGGCTTCACCCACAAAAGAGGAGGTTCCCCTTGCCCCAAGGGATCCCAAGGCATGTTTCGTGAGATCATTGAGCAGATCTCCATTTAGCACAACAAAACGGAGAGGCTCTGGGTCCAGAAAACAGAATCCAATGACCCCTTTGGTAATTTTTTTTTTATTTTCTGGTAATACAGTGCAATTTTTTTCACTGTCTGTTACAGAAAAAAGACTTTCTGCTGCGAAAATACCGATGCTGCAGCTCAGTCTGAATTGCTGGCACACAGCTGTTCCCAAGCATGATAAAAGTAGGGTCACCTCTTTCCTTGTGCACCTTCACGTCATGGGAAGGAGATTTCCAGTTTTACTTGCCAGCTTACACTTATCAACAAATGCGAAATTCTGTATCAATGAAGTACGGAGGTACTGCAAATAAATTGCCCAGAAAAATAACAGCCATTACAAAAATAAATCAATAGATTTCAACTCATTATACAGAGTAACATTATCCTGTTACTATTTAAAGGTGAGTCATGATAATAAACCGGATTTAACGATTTCATTATGCTCCATGCTAACAGTATTTCCTCTTTCTTCACAAACTTTTAACTGATGTGGTCTGATGTTGATGTTTACCTCCCTGAATATGTCGCTTGCCCAGCTTTTTTGTGGAACAATAAGGTAAATAAATTTGAGGACATGGATTTTTCACAAACCATTAATTTTGATTTCTTGTGCTTATGTGTTCATGGAATGTGAGCAGTCACCTCAATCCCATCAGTATGTTTTTTGACTGAACTACCTAGCACTTTCACAAGGAAGAGCTGCAGAACAAGGGCAATACCTACAGAATTGAGTTTTAGAAGAATCTTCCTGAGAAAGTTTATGAAATATTCTTTTTCATAAAATAGCTGGTCTCAGCAAATAATGTGGAGCAAACTTACTGTATTTGCATGCATATTTAAGATCACTTTTGCTGTTATTTAAGCATCTGTAGCTACCAGGCATTACTGCTTATATATAAAATCATGTGTGTGAGTAGTGTCAAAATACCGTTCTTGTAAAGAAGAGGTGAAATAATATTGTTGCTGGATCTTCCTGGAGTTTTTATACTCCAATTTGTCTATTTACTGGGATTCTAGTGCTCCCAGTCTGCTAGGCAGCTCTGCCAAGGTTGGGGGGGCATCTTGACAATGGTTTAAATGGGGCCATGGCTTTTTCTTCCTTCTGTGATGGTACCAGGTGGCCGAGTTGCAGCTGGGATTTGGTTAAGGCTATAAAGTGCTGCTATTTTTAAAACAATATTTGATCTTTGGGAGGTGGTGGGGTGTTTTTCTGTTATACAACCTGTAATCTTCCATCTTCTCAGCTTGAGAGGTATTAAGAGCCCTTGAAAACAGCATTACGGTGGGTTACAGTTTGTCAACAGAGAACTTCAACTTTCCATTAGGCCACAGAGGCTCCCGCACATGGGAGCAAGGACGTGGCCTCTTCACCTAGTCTCATCTTGAGGTGGTTTTGGGCTCAGCAGTGCTTCCACCTGCATTTACAGAGTGGTGTTTCTCTGTTAATATCATCTTTCATCACTGCCAGGATGTTTTGCTCTCTCTTGAGTTTTGGTCATCTCATTGAGGCTCTCTTGAGTTTTGGTCATCTTATTGAGGTTTCTGGTACTTCCTTCATTCTTTACAAAACTTGGGTTTGTGTTGGCCTAAGCTGATTTAGAGGTAGGACTCCTTCTTTTGTCCAGGAAGATGGGACCTTTCTTAAGTTACGTGCATCCTGACTTTACACGTGAAAAATCATGTCACTAGCTGTACTCTTTTATCTCCATCCCTTAGGTTTTGGGATGACCACACCAGCAACTGTGGCTGGAAAAGTATTCCTCATCGTTTACGGCCTTTTCGGGTGTGCTGGGACTATCCTTTTCTTCAACCTCTTCTTGGAGCGCATTATCTCTCTGCTGGCGTTTATCATGAAGGCCTGCCACGAGAGACAGCTGCGAAGAAGCGGTCTCCTACCTCCCAACTTCCGAAAGGGGCCAGCGATGTCGGGGATGGGCAGCCTGGTGGGGTGGAAGCCATCTGTTTACCATGTGATGCTGATTCTGGGAATTTTTGCTATTACCCTTTCTTGCTGCGCCTCCGCGATGTACACAGCAGTGGAAGGATGGAACTACGTGGACTCCTTGTACTATTGCTTTGTCACCTTCAGCACCATCGGCTTTGGAGATTTGGTAAGCAGCCAAAATGCTGTGTACCAAAATCAGGGATTATACAGATTTGGAAACTTCATATTTATATTAATGGGGGTATGTTGCATATACTCTCTTTTTAATGTCATCTCAATCGTAATTAAGCAAGTTTTGAACTGGGTGTTGAAAAAATTTGAATGCAGATGTTGCCCAAAGTGCCATAAATCAAGTGCCCGCCTCGGACGTCGCAACGCCATCACCCCAGGAGCCCGCCTGCGCCGACATAACATCTCAGTGGACACTGATGGACAGTACGACAGCGACACCGAGGGGAGGAGGCTCTCGGGAGAGATGATCTCCATGAGGGAGCTCACGGCGTCGAATAAAGTCTCCCTGGCCATTTTGCAAAAGCAGTTGTCGGAGACGGCCAATGGCTACCCAAGGAACGTTTGTATCAATACCAGACAAAACGGTTTCTCCGCAGGGGTGGGTGCTCTTGCCATCATGAACAACCGCTTGGCAGAAACGAGTGATTCTAGGTAGAGTTTTTTGAAATTCCTTTTGTTTCTTTAATAAAAATCAGATTGTCATTAGTGTGGAATTACCACTGTATGCGACTGGAAAGTTTTAAATTCAGAGACAGCCTTGGTATTCATTGGGCGTTCGGCATTTTAGTTTCTGGGGGTTTTATAAGTCTTCTCTAATATGCAGTAACATCTTTACTGTAATGTTACAATTTTCGCCAAAGGGGTTTTTGGGAAAGACTTGGATGTCTTTGATGCTGGTTTGTTTGGGGTTTTTTTATCAGAGTTAGGTTGAAGGTTGGACTAGATGATCTTAAAGGTCCCTTCCAGCC
>JAOXNG010000021.1:11154228-11165374 GCA_028566535.1 Scolopax minor
TTGGGGTTTTTTTATCAGAGTTAGGTTGAAGGTTGGACTAGATGATCTTAAAGGTCCCTTCCAGCCCAGACAGTTCTAGGATTCTAAGGATGGTGTGCATGGTTAGAGTTGTGTCAAAGCCAACATGTTCTTCAAAATGTAGCCTGAACCCTGGGTTCTCTGGGTTAAAATGTATAAAATGGGCAAGTTTGGCACCAGATTCAAACTTGGAGTTGATAAGGTTTGGCTAAACCAATATCTTCCCAGTTTGTTGAAATCTGGATCTGGCCCTGAACTTCATAATCAATGCTCTTCAGCAGTTCCTCACAGCAGGTCTGTATATAACATACATGTAGGTGACTGCAGTTATATCAGCTTTATGGTGGCTGTACCTTACTTGATTAATCTTAGTGACTTCAGTGGCAGGGGATCAACTGGGCTGATGCCTTTGACTACCAATGATGGCTTTTAGCCAATCTTGTCTGAAACACTGCCTGCCACCTAAAACTATTCTTACCTACTGAATAACTGAATGTGGCAATTGTCAGCTTTGTTACTCACTTAATTTAACACAAGAGCGGCCAGTACACACCTCTGGTGTCAAATGTTTGCATCACGACTGAAATGATGATTTTGTTGCTTTTACAGGAAAATAAGTAGCTAAAATGAATGTAGGCTCTCTGTTGTCTTAAATTTGTATCTTCTGCAACATTCTTGCAGAGATTCACACAAATTATTTCCTTGCAGTTCTTGGGAGGCCCCAGCCCTGTAGTTGTTTGGTCGTGTAGGTTATAGAGAAGAGCATTGCTTTGGAGCTCCCCCAGGAGCTGCCTTCCCCCAACATATGGGCACTAAGTCATAAAACAGGGCTAAGGTTGTTGCTACTGTCTTAAGTCACATTTAACCCTTGCTAGCCCAAACTGCTGGAGAAGCAGAAGCCTTTTGAAGCAAACCTGGTCTAAGCATCTAGTGTGACAAGTGAGGGCATTGTGCAAAGCTCTGGATTGTTTCCCTGAATTCTTCATACCATCCGCTCCTTTAATGCTGTGAAGGAAGGAAAGGCTTTCCCTGATCCCAACAAGAAATACAAGTTAAGGTTGAAGTCTGAGAAGCCATGACGGTCAGCTCTTGCAAACAAATTGGGTCGTTATAGGCAAGATCATAGGTACTAGGTTGATTGATTGCTGAATAAATGGAAAAAGCTGGGGGAAACAGACTAGGAATATTGGGAATGTTTGAAAACATTTCCATGAAGTTTCAAATAGATACTTTACTTTGTTGTTTACTTAGTTTTGCATGGGTTTGACGTATCCATCACTTTTGCTCTCCTTTAAATTTGTAGTAGTGCAAAACATTTTGGAATTTAACCTCAGAGAATGTAACTTTTAGTTTGAGGTTTTGCACACTTGAGCCTGCCGGGTGGTTGTATCTTTTGGCTGAGGGAGAAGGAACCAGAGCGGCAGATAAACCACCGCATGTAGATCTGTATCCTGCTGTAAACATGGTCACAGCTTTTATCAAGATACATTTGGCTGGAAACACTCGATGGTGCTTGTGTTCTGTATCTACCTGATACGGACTCACACTTAAGAATACATGGTGTGGCAGAGCCTGCATTCAGGAGGCATTCATCTGGTGGCAGAGACACACCCCGCTAAGGTCCGTGTGCCCATCTGTGCACTCCATCTCAGATGCTACATTGGAGCTTTGAAGAAGCAGGCAGAGGTCAAAGTGTCTGGTGAGCCTCATGTGAAGGCCACTGAAGGATCAATGTAAGCAGGATGTGTGTAGGGGCATGGTCGTGGTCTGGGAAAGACTCAAAGACTGACTGCAAAGATCCAATTCAGGAAGGTGACTTCCAGAGCTGCAGGGACCATTTTTGGAAACAGCAGAAACAGGGAACATAAAGAACAAAATTTTGTTCTTTTCCCTCATGTTTACCCCCAGGAGTAAATCTCTTTAGCTGTGATGATTTATGTGTTTATTAGAGTGTGTATGGGCCACTGCTCTTTTTTTGCAGCTAGACCTCTCTTAGGGTTGCATCTTGGTACATTTGCCATCATGGGGACTATTAGTCATTAGAACGGACCCCACTGTGTGAAGTGCTGCATAAATTGAGGCAGACGGGCTCTGTCCCAAAGGTCGTAAGAGTTTGAATAGATAGGATCCCGAGGCACAGCAGAATTACTTAGGTTTATCATAGTACTCATAAAAACATGTTCAGATGCATTAACACGCTGTGAGCTCAAGAACTGTATTTTTATGATTACGAATTTGCAAATTAAGGGGGTTTATTTTTTCAGTAAGTTGTTTTTAAAGGATAAATACTATAACTATGATTAGGGACCTATTTGTAAATTGTTTTCAAACTACTTATGCCTGGCTGGGAAATACAGTGAAGTAATATGAAATTGTACATACCTTCTCTACTATTCCTGTACTTTTTCTGAGGCCAGTCAAAGGCACACAATAATACAATTTAAATGTTTCTGAATCTTTTTGGTGCCATTGGTCACAGTGGCCCCTTTGCAGTTCCTGTTGACTTCGGGGGGAGTTGGATTGGCTGCCAGAGCTGGGTTCCCCAACTTTGGGGATTTGGATGCCTGAGTGCTACTCTGATGCACCTGAGTCTAGTGTTTCTTCAGTCCCAAGATCCTGATAAACTCCATTCTGCTTCTCCTTAGCCTCACAGGCATGTAAAGTGCATGCCCAGTTTTTTACCAGTGCCCCCATTTCTTGCAGCACACGTATCCTCAGAAGCCAACAAAACTGAACCACAGGGACCCCCAGCTTGTGTCTAAGCCCTGTAAAAACCCCCAACCCCATCTGGCTCAGCAAAGCCAGTTTGTGAAAGGCTTCAGAGCACAATTACTGATCTGGGTCTCACAAGGAGTGGCCTTACAGTTCCCTTATACTCAGTAGCTGAGTAATTTTCAAGGACGCATGAAAACCAAACTCCAAATCTCTACTCTCTGCCTGCTAGCACTACCCAGGCACTCATTACCCCTGTGCATGAGTACATGAGCCAAGAGGACATAGGCGATTTGAGACCAGCCTTTCCTTGTCCTCCTTGCTCTTTCTTTACCCTTTTTTAAGGCAACTTCTCTTTAAATTTGCCAGACTTGGGCACCTACCTCTCTTCCTTTATTGTGCATGATCCAACTCGGGGATTCCCCAGGGCAGCCTGTTCCTTTTGTCAATTAAATCCTAAACATGAACCAGTTGCAATTCCTCCTGGTATTTCATTTTCACAGACAAAGCAGATACCTGCAATATCCAGACACAGGCTGAAGCACAAGAAACCAGAAGGAAACTGGAGGAACAGAGTGGGACAGTGAAAGCACACTGCACTAGATTGCACTTTCTTTTCAGGTAACTTGGGAGTTGTATTACATTCTTGGAATGTTGGTTTTTTTCCCCCCCAGGTTTTATTTTTGGACAGCCTTGAAAGCATGTAATTGATTTAGGATCAATTTTAGGTGTTCTGCCCCACCCTACAGAACAGCAGCGGTGACTCCTGGCGGGCACAGACCCAGCCATCCCAGCTGCTGCTCCTCTACAGGCAGCACGGGCGGGAGCTCAGACCCCGTGCCCAGGATTTATCTCTTTCTGTCTAAGCCTGAGCAGAGCATTCAGCAGCAGCAGAAACCTGCAGGACTTAGGGCTCCCCTGTGAGCCAGCCTCCAGCGGGAGCAATGACTGCACAGGCATGAGCTGCTGGAACCTCCAGCGAGAAGGGAGGAGGTACCATGTCCACTTTGCCCGTGTGCTAATACCTTGCAGATGAGAATTAAAATTGTAGTGAAAATCGATAAGGAACAATGACCAAATTCAGATGATGTCTTCTCTCCCCTCTGGAGCTCAGGGCAGAACAGTCACAAGGAACAGTTTCTTGTGAAGCCTGTAACGCTTGGCAAGTAACTACATTTACTCCTTGGGGTTTGTCTTCCCTCTGTGTGGCTTGGACAAAGTTTGGAGTCACACCGAGATGTCATCCCATTCTCTTTGGGTTCTTCCACTCTGCAAACACACTTCTCGTTTCCTGCAAAAAATTCAGATTGCTTTTCTTTCCTTGCAACGCAAAGGATGTCCTTCAGATGATACAGATGTTCAGAGAAGTCATCTCATTGGCCTCAGTGACAGATGGAAGTTTCTGAAGGACAAGGCCATAATTTTTCTGTCTCCCCATGGCAGAAGGTGTTGCACAAGTTAACTCCTATTACTCTGGCAAGATGTACAATGGTACGTGAGGCAGCGGTTGGGACTTTACAGCAGCAGGCACAACTGAAAATGGAAGGGTCTGTTATAAAGTATAAATGTGCCACTTTGACATGTACCGGCTATTTGATAACCCAGTTGCCAGCTCTGATTGCAGCAAAAATACCCAGTGGAAGAAAAGAGAGGTCTAAGAAAGCTCTCAGTGACCACCCCGTGCCATGCTTGGGTTACCCAGAGATGCATTGAGATGGTGCCTGTAGGTGCAGCCCTGGTGTCCCAGCATGGCTTCAGCCCTGGCCCTTGATTTCTTCTCCCTGTCTGTCTGTGGGTGAAAATTTGGGTATACTATAACCATTTCAGTCATGTCTTGACTTACTCCTGAAAGGAGGACTTGAGCAGCAGCCAAGGTCATACAGCCAGACACATGGGATGAATTTATAATTATATGAAAATTAGCTGTGGCAATGAGACCATTCTTATTTTTTTTGTGTGTGTTTTTCTAGTTTTAACTCAAAAAAATATTCAGTGACTAATTATTACAATGAATATCCGGAGCTAATCTAAACAAAACTCATACTTTGCTGATTGCTATCATGTCTATGGATATGGCTTCTGCTCTAATTGGATTACTAATGTGCCTTTCCAAACCAACACACATTTTCAATGATGTATTTTTTAAAAAATACAATACATTATATGTTACATAAACTCAATTAGGGCATATTAATACTTGACTTACACAAAACAACTAACAAAGTGTGCATTTCACATTGCACAACCAATACACAGTTTCTTTTTTTGTGAAGGCTTCCGTATTTTTGAGCTCATATTCTGCTTGCTAGGAAAATAGAAGCACTGTCATAGTTTGGGTTGGAAGGCACCTTTAAAGGTCATCTAATGACGTTGTCCGTGGAAAACGCAGGAAGGGATGGCCAGTTCCACTGGTGTTTGACTGGTAGGATGCGTGTATTAATGTGCACACAGTAAGCAGCTCATTATGCACTACATATACGTTGCGTAGCAATGTCACTGAGGAAGGACTGCTTCGGTTTACCTGGCCACCATCCCAATGCAGCTACCAATAGACACATGCCTTTTTTTCTTAATTAAATGGATAACATCCATCCTTTAATTAGAATATACCGTTAAACCAGGGGGAAAAAAAAAAAAAAAAGAACGAAGCAATTGCCCAAAATATCGCAGAGCCAAAAACCAGGTCTAGGATCAGATCCAAACTTTCAACTCTGGGGAGCTGCAATGGTGTAGTTTTGCTTTGAAGCAAACTGCAAACCTGCAGCCTCCCACATCTACTGTGCTTCGTCCTGCCTCAGGAAGGGGAAGAGGCAGTCCGTAGGGATGCAGTTCACAGGGGAGTAGCCAGTCATCTGGCAATTTAGGGTCTACTGGAAAAGCAGCCATGCTGATCCCTTACAGTGATGAGCAAAATTTGAAATAAAAAGAACTATAAGAAATACAAAGATATTCCCATAATCCCATTATACTTCGCAGACTGTAAGATTACTTTTCAAAGACAGTGAGTCAATACAAAATTAATGCTTTTATAATAATATACAATAAACAATGTGAAAAAAATTACTCATATTTCTGACAATGTGCAATTCAAACAGCAAGTATTTTCCTCAGTGGTTATAATTTCCTAATTTTTCTATTAGTGAGTCAGTTTTATTCCTTGCATGTAAAATTATGTCCAGAAAAATTTTGCTTATAGTAACATCCATGAGCAGTACAGGCAGGGCAAGAATACAGTTCTAATTTTATTTAAAACCTCAGTATCCAATAGCACAACATCTGAAAAATGGTTCTGGGGTGTTTTGTGTGTGTGTATAGAGACATTGTTTATTTAGAAAAATAAAAAATGCCATCCCTTCACATATACAGACAGATTTTTAGCTCACTAGAGCACTACCTTGTTGTATACTCTGCAAAAAAATTAATTCCAAATTTCAAGCACACTTAAAAGTCTTCATTGATAAAAATATCTGCTCTACGGTATTCCTGTTTAATTTCTGTTTCTTTAAAAGGGGGACAGCTTGGTAGGGATCTTTAATGGAGTTGGCGTTATAATCTCCTATTACAAACACCAATAATTTTACTTCTGCAGTTAATTGCACTGGCTTTGGTATTTGTGTAGTTCTGTATTGCACTAAGTATGAATTATAGAAGGAACAACCAGTTATCTGCTGGTTTCTAGTTGGTATCACTTTCTCATTTGCAGTAATTGCAAACACTGAATTATTAACACCATCAGCAAATTAACCGGCAAATGTTCCCATGCCACACCAAAATGAGACACTTTTCTGAAATTGTTTGTTTAAAAAACTGTTTTGTAAAATCTAAATTATTATGAGTATAAATTACTTGGAATTAGCAGTCTGAATATTTTTCCTACCAACAGAAACCTGAACTTAGTGAAAGATACTAAAGATAGTTTTATGTAACAAGTCCTTTCTGTTTTATTTGCCGTTTTTATCTGATTTATTTAAACTCTTTACAAGAAGGTGAGAGGGATGTAAATCCCATTTGGAAAACACCCTACCCTGTACATTCTATAGAGCTTCTAGAGGGGTGAAAACTGAGACTACTAAATTGTGTGTAAACACAATTATATGTACAGATCTTGAATATTTTTACTTCAGTGGCAATTGAAAACCAAGGGCATGGTAACGTGGTTCTAATTCAGTCAGGGAAACGTAACTAATAGAGTTCCACTTGCTACTGAGCGCTTCTATCAGCATCAAGGATAATTTACTGACTCCTGATGGACAGAGGTGTTCTTTCGTAGGGTGATTCAGTGGCTGGGAGTGTACATGGGGGTGGTTAAACAGCTTGGCAAAAAAAAAAATTTAAAAAAAAAGACCGATATTACCTTGTTGTTCCTCCATTCGTTCCCAAAACTGGAGGGTTTGTGACCCAGGTGCAGTTACTGACTCACTGCACATTCAGCCTCTGCACCGGCCCGAGCAGTGAGGCTGGGCTCTTCCCTCCTGACAGGGATGGAGAGATTCCTTTAGGCTTTTGGTATGGTGACAGCATATAGAAGTATTACAAGATGAATCGCTTACCAAGCCTGGCTGTATTTGCTAAGAGATCTTTATCAGTAAAAAAGTAGGAAAATTGTTGTGCTGTCCTATGAGTACAGCGATGCAGCAAAAGAAGGGGCGCTCCAAACAGAAAGCAAGGTGCTAAAAAATACACATTTGGGCCCCAAAGCTCAGGCATGCAACCCAAAAATTACCGTAGCCTTCATTTCTAATGCTCAATACACTTGCCTCTCAAGGGAGAGCCTTGGTTTCTGATAGCACTGGGGTAGCCAAGTCTTACATCTTCTTCATCTGCATGAAAGCAGAATGTATTTGAGGACATGCCTTGGTCTGAACAGGACTCAGGCACAGAGTTGCCTCCATCCCCAAATTTAAGCACACCCATGGTCCAGAGACCGTGCGTACTGACCCAATCCTCAGCAGAAAATGGCTTTGTCTCAGGGTGTCTGTGGGATTTTGGAGAAGAGCTGAATGTCATGGCCACCTGCAGCTGCCTCCTCTGACCAAGCCTCCCCCAGGGCTCCATCCCACCGCCAGCCCCTGGTCTGCAGCCAGCAAAATGTACTGCCAGGAAAGCGGCACGAACCCTCAGCGGCGCAGTCACATCCCTGCCTTCGGAACGGGCTCAAAACACCAGAAAATAGTGGTTTCTATTTTAATAACCCAAAAGGGTGTTGCCCATTATTCACAGCCTACATACAAGATGTCGTGATTTCCCATTTTCCTGCGCCAATCATTCAATCCATTTGACAGCTGACCTTCAAGTGCTCATGGCTTTTCCAAAAAAAAAACCAAACCAAAACAAAACAAACCAAAAACCAAAAAAACAACCCTAAGAAAAATAAAGCATTTGAGAACAATAAAATAATCTTAAATGAGACAGTAATGAGTTCACGTGCCAAAGCTGATTAGGAAACATAGAGTTTATTCTCTTTTGGATGATGCTTCCTAGCAAAACATTAACTGGGAAAAAAATTCAAGTTTGAAATCTATTTAAACAAGTGGCTTTTTAAAAAATGCTTTAATTCTGGATTGACAGGAACTTTGCCTCTAACACATACTGCAATTGTGAGTGCTTTTAATGAATCAGTCCTGTTTTTGATGTCAGCTCAGGATTTTTCCACTCTAAGATGTTTGAATGAAGAGGACTAAAAGCCATACACAAAGCCAACTCAATACCGATCGCATTTCTACTGGTATGTTATATACAGTTTGGGAATAAAAATGGAAATTTTGGGCTTGGCACTCCTTCATTCACAGAAGCAGGGCTATGGACCTTGGAGATGGAGAGGGCTGACGTGCTGAGGCAGAGGCATTTGGGGAGGATATGTAGTGCTGGTAATTAATGAGACCATGGAAGAAGATGGTGTTTGGGGAACATTCCTGTGTGTTTTTAATGCTGTGATTACCTGATGGAGTTTGAATTCTGTACATCTGGGAGGATATCAAATTCCAGGTGATGCTTGGATTGTTGCGATTAAGCTATTACAAAGACTTTTGAAATAAACAGGAAAAAAAAATCGTTGCCTGTGCTGTGTATGCAAGTACTCTTCTTTTCTGAGCGTGGGGGAGTGGGAGGCCAGGCAGAAGTACCTCCCAGCCTCTCTGAAACGTATGGTGTGGGGACCGCAGAGCCATAAGGAGAGACCCCACAGCCCCCCAGGTGCCGACTAAGCCACGTGTGGTTGGGGATAGCACCAGTAGGACACGCTTCTAATGTGGATGATGGTTATCTATGAAAGGTTGCAACTGACCGATCCTCTGCTTGACAGTAAAATAGAGAGAGCAGATGGAAACTATTTGCTCAGTAAATAGTTATAAGGAACTCTCTCTGTATCCCCTTTTCCCCAACTTTCATTGAAATCAATAGGATCCATCTGTCTGAGGTATTAAGATAAATCCTGAAAATTTCAGGATTGACTAAAAAGGCGCTTAAAAGGAAAAAAAATCAATCCCGCTGCAAATAGGGAAATGTCACTGGGCTGAACGTGGAGGCTGCTCATCTCCCCACAGACCCAGAGCACAAACCTTCCTGGGTGATAGACCCAGCCAAAATCCCGTCTTGCTGTCCCCATCTCCTCAGCTAATTAAAACAAGCCCCAGCTGGAGACGGTGCTGGGCACACGCTCCCGGGGTGGCACTGGCTGCTGCAGTATCTCAGCTGGCGTGCCAGCCTCTGCTTTGCCAAAATGCACACAAATTGTTTTCCCAGCTGAAAGGGTAAGCTGGGACCACCTGATGAGCTGCAACCGCCCAAAGATGCAGAATGATAGAATCATCCAGGTTGGAAGGGACCTTTAAGGGACCTGCTGGGCCTGGTAGCAAAGGGGAGAGGGAAGCTGTTGGCTGTTTATCCCTGACTCCACTGATGCCAGGTGTCCTCAAAGGCGTTGATGCTGGGGCTACCGGTTCCCCTGGGATTTATTCAGGGTCTTACTGGGGTCTAATGATGTCTTACCTTTTTCAGTGGTTTTAGCCCCTGAGCTGTAAACCTCGTTGATGATGCTGTTGCATTTTCTTGGGTCTGAGTTTCTTCTCCTTCTACTTCCAGTAAGCAGCTGATCACACACCGAGAAACACGCCATCACCTCCTTCACATCCTATCCAGAAAGCGCATTTTGTGCAAGTATTACATTTATATAGGAAGATTACATAGAAGTTGAAATCTGGCTCACCCTAGTCATGTAACCAGTTATTTTGGTAGAAATGAGGCTATTTGAATGCGTGAACCAAAAAAAGGGTTCACCTGAAATACCCTTGAAATGTGCTTTCAAAGCTCTCACCGCACTCCCTGTTTGTCTCTTTGCTTTAATTGGTCTTATTCTTACCTCATTTATTCTTCTGCCTGATTCCAGGTCTCCTGTTTCCTTCCCACTTCTTTATTCTCCCAAACTCATTCAAAAGCTGTTTGTTAACTTGTGACCTGCTGAAAACAGTGACAAAACCTCCTCAGCTGGGCTGATCACTGCACCAGCTCTAAAAATAAATGACGCCCTCACATTTGCTCTAAACCCTCTTCTCCTCCGCTCCCTAAGTGATTCCTTCAAAGGAGAAAATGCCATCACTGGGGGTAATTAAAATGAGTTCATATCCTGTTAGTATTACAGGTTTAAAAATCTGAGTGCCAGGGAAACAAGGCTCTTACAGTTTTTGTAGGAAACGAACTCCCACAAGAAACATATAACTTAATTTTGCTGTCAGATGTTCCCACAGACTCCTGAAAGTCAGCCAAAGCTGTACGTATGTGCCTGAAATCAGTTTAAAAAAAAGTTAGTTTTATATTTAGATTGTCACCCTCCAGTCATTCAAAACAGTTAATGTAGGAAGCTTTTAATGCTGTGATTAAACCCTTTATTTTGGAATTTATTGATATTTGAGGGTCTATAATCACAGCTCTACCGCTGCGTTGACTTGGAGGCTGCCAGTCCTTCTGCAACCCTTAAGATCCCAGGCAGACAGAAGGTCCCTTGCGCGTAGATCCTTTCCAGAAGAACCATTGCTGGACGTGCGACAGAGGCCCAACAGCATAGATGTCAAGTGCCATCAAAATTGGGAAGAGTTGGCCAGAAGTCTCACCTCCCCAGAGCTACAAACTGCTTTCCTTCATAGCGTTGTTCTGTTTTAATGGTTAACTAAGCGAGCAGAACCTGAGGCGACACACTTGCACACCCCGGGGGGGATGTGCTTGCAGGGAAATCTTATTTCCTATGCAGTCTTCCGCATGAGAACTTCTGATTGCCTCTAGTACAACACAGCACGTTGACACCCGAGAGCGATGGCCTTCTGAGTGATTTATCCTTGGAGTGATGGCAAATGATTGGGGATGCTCTTTCTCTTCAGGGACATTTGCAGAGACAGGAGAGGCAGCCCCCCCTATCCCGCCCCAA
>JAOXNG010000021.1:11184044-11206122 GCA_028566535.1 Scolopax minor
AGCTCCACCTCTGCATAGTGCACAACTGGATGAGAAGCTGCTCTCACAGTGTATCCTAGCCAAGAGCAAGATTTGGCTCATTCTGATCCTGACTGACAATGCATATGGCTCCAAGCATCAAGATCCAAAGAGTAACAGCATTTCTGTCTCATGAGGGCCAAACAGGTCTTTATATATGGTACAATTTTCTTGTAAACCGTAAACTATTCTAATTCTTCATCTTAAAATTGTCCTTCCACACAGAGGGCAGGCAGAATTAAATTGCCAGGAAAGTCACATAAATCAACTTACTGGGAAAAAGAAACTGTAAAAGCAGGTGATTTTTTGTCAGGAGACTAATCCAAATTTACAGTGCTCAGCACTGAAATGCACAAAGTGTTTCTAAGTTTAAGGAAAAAGTCTTTTTCCTTTACATAGCTTCTATCTTATGTATTTTTGCTCCAGCCTCTGAAATGTTGGTGTTTAAAATCTGTGCCAAAATGCTGCTCTGACTCCTATCTTGCAGCCTCCGGAGTCACAGGTGAGAACAGGTACCAACACATGCCAAATTTTGCTGGCATTTAGCAGCCCAAAGTAATACAGAACGGGTGAAGGATCTAGAGGGAGGAGGAGATGACAGTAAATTTTATTCCATTTTTTATTTTTTTTGAGACCCCACAGAACTGGTTGAACCCTGGCAGGAATTTCACTAGAAGTAAAAATTTCACTCATAAACAACTCTGAAGACTTTCATCCCCCAAATAACGTCATAAAGTACCAGCCAGCTTAAAGCTGATTGTTATTAAATGCAAGCTGGAAAACTTGTCTGCAAACACACAGAAGCAAAAGCTTTCCAGAGTATCAAGATAATCCTTGAGCTGCATATCTATAATTGGGAAACAGCCTGAAAGCCACAGGTTGCTCGAGTCCAGTAGGCAAGGAAGTCCTGGGGGAACTCAGGTGATAAGAAGAAACAGACGGGGCTGGGATTTGACAGTTAAATCAAACTGGTAGAAAATCCTGGGCAAGGAGGATTGACCACAAACGTTAACGACACCAGGTCTACCTGCTGGTGGGTGTTGTGATAAGAGCTGATGGAGCTACAGTGTCCCAGGAGCAGCCTTATCAGGAAAGTCTCAGAAAAGCAAGCTTGCCCTGAAAGAAGAAATGTCTGTGCTCACTGAAGAATGGATAAGACTTCCAGAAACCTGCTTTTTGCTGAAAACTCCCAGGATCAAGAGATAAAACTTCTCCAAATGAACTGTCAGGCATCATACCAGAGTGGCAGCAGCAATCATATAGTTTGACCTCACCCATGCCATGCCCTATAGGTGTTTGTCTGGGGACACTTCAGTCCTAAGTAGCTACTTTTGATAGGAAGGGTAATAGAAAAATTGCATTTCCACATCAAATCTCACTAGACAAAATAAAGTTTCCAGCATCTTTAAAATCAAGAGAATTCTTTGTGACTTTTTCATCTACATGAGCACACTAAAGGCAAACAACCTACTTTCAATGTGCACACCCCCATTCCCTTTAAACCCAGTACCTGAAGACAACATCAAAGCTGTCAGTAAGGACAAATTCCATCAACTAAAATTCACCTACCTTGGTACTGATCAGCTGAGAAAAGAGATAATCAGACTACAGCTATTCCATCATAATTTTTCCTGAGAATCTTCATTTTACTCTAACTTTTCAAAATAACTCAATCACAGGCAAAGACCAAAGCAAATAACCCACCAAACAGAATTATCAAAGTTAAAACTAACCAAAGAGAGAAGGTTATAACAGAGAACATCAGAAAGCCTCAAATGGGATTTTATTATTGCTTCATTTGCCGTTGTAAAAATCTGAGGAGCCCAGAGGCAGCTTCTACATCTTCTAACTCACACAATCAGGGTGTTATCAACTGCTAACACAGGGGAAAAATCAAACTCAGACCCTAAATCATCCAAAACATAGGAAATCTGATGGCAGAGGCAGAGTTTTTGGAAATTCACTCAACAATACAAATAGCTAAAAGCATCTACAAAATAAGGTCACTGTTCTGAGCCTGTTTGCTAAATTCACTTCCAAGTACATCAGGCTGGGACTGCTCATATATTTTCTAGCTATATTACAAATCTATTTCATTACTTATTTTTATTACTCTATGAGTTCTAAAATGCTTTAAGCCCCACTTAGTGTGAAATCAACAGCAGACCTACAGGTAAGCAAATTGGATTTTATTGTGGCATGTGAATAAAAATGATGACTGCATTTTTTTCTTTTTTCTTAGGAATATGTGTGCAGATACAAGAACCAGTGAGAACGTGGATGGGCTTCCACCGTGGACCCTTTGTCCAGCTTCATTGGAAGTCAGTGAGAACAGCTTCATTCATTGAAATGAAGCTAGATCTAGACTTGAGTTTCGTGACAGTCCTGGGCTTTCAGGAAAAACTACCTCCAGGTCCACAGATGTGATCTGTGATGGATTTGAAACATGCAGAATGGATGCTAAATCATGGAATTGTCAGAGTTGGAAGGGACCTCTAGAAACCATCCAGTCCAACTGTCCTGCCAGAGCAGGGTTGCCCAGAGCACATCACTCAGGACGGTATCCAGGGGCGCTTGAAGATCTCCAGAGAAGAGGACTCCACACACTCCCTGGGCAGCCTCCCCTGAAAGAACTTCTTCCTCAGATTTGAGTGGAACTTCCCATGTTTCCATGCCCATTGCCCCTTGTCCTGTCACTGGGAACCACTGAAATGAGTCTGGCTCCATCCTCCCTCAAACCACCCTATAGATACTTCTAAGCATTAATGAGGTTTCCCCTCAGTCTTCTCTTCTCCAGGCTAAAGAGTCCCAGCTCTCTCAGCCTTTCCTCATCAGGGAGATCCTCCAATCCCTCCATTATCTTTGTTGCCCTACGCTGGACTCTCTCCAGCAATCCCTTGTCTCTCTTGAACTGGGGAGCCCAGAACTGGACACAGTATTCTAGTTGTGGCCTCACCAGTACAGAGCAGAGGGAGTGAATGACCTCTCTACTGGCCATACTCTTCCCTATGCAGCCCAAGATTCCATTGGCTCTCTTGGCCACAAGGGCACATTGCTGGTCTTTGAGATGAGACCTCAAAAAATCCCTCTTCGAGTTTTTAAGCTGCAAAACCTGCCACAAAAGCTAGATGTTCTCCAGCTGCCTATTCGGGCAACAATGGGGCTGTCCTGGGCAGACAGTCCATTATTTATTGCCCCTAGTTCTGCAGTAAATTCAAGATGTCTGTAAGTGTTTCAGCTCCACAATACCTCCAAATCTTTGGAATTTCTCCGAGATGCAGATGAACATGGCAAACAGGCTGAAAAGTGACTCGGGGAGAAAGAGGTACTGACAAGTGTAATTACACAAAGCTCATCTCCTTTGGAGATTCCGAAAAGCTTCCAGAATGAGAACCACCATGAATGACCCCCAAAGGCAAAAAATGTTGTAGGTATTATAAAAAAAACTTCATAAATCATCATTTCAATTAAGATCCTTAGATACCTGGTAGCAACTAAAACTGGCATCTCAAGAATAATAGTTCCATATATGTGTGATTATAAGACATTAGGTGCAAAAGCCCCAGAAAAGCACCTATTTTTCTGTAAATAAATGGCACTCAGCCTGTAGGGCTCATCTCACTCGTGAGATACATGAAAATAAGCTGCATCTTTTTTAGTAGAAATTAAACCCATGGGGGCTCATGAGATTTTGACCAGATTTGAGGTAGCTATAAGGCAGGTAACACTTGGGTTCACACTGTGCTTAAAGACCTGGGAGTGCCTTTAGTCACTTAATTGAGAAGCAACAGCTCGGAGCAGCTTTGGTCTCTAACCCAGTTCGAGTTCCAGTATCGAGAGAGCAATTAGGAAGTGAATTAGGGAGCCGTAATCCTGGGAACTGGGACAAGCCACACAAGAAGCAGTAGCAGCACTCAGCAAGGGTTTCTTTGATAAGAAACTTCTCCCCACCAAAGCACAGGTTCCCAGGATACAAAGGATGGACAGAGAAATCTAGGCAATAGCTGTCACCTTCAGAAACTGAGCAGCAGCCTGATGTTTTCGGCTGTAATGAAGGGGAAAGCGATAGAAACCAAGAACTACTGGTTCCCACTACCCTTGAAACTGCACCAGTGATTCTGATGCCAGTTAAAGACCAAGCAAAGTCTTTAGAAATTTCATTTTTAACAAAATTCTCACTCACTGGAAAAAGATAGCAGGAAAATTTCAATTAAAATTACAAAATAAGCAAAATTAATCAAGAGAGTTCAGCTGAACAGTCTCTGACGTTCTTTAACAAATCACATCTAGAGAAGTCGAGGAAAAAATAAAAAAAAAAAAAGACTGATACATACTTGGATATCTTGGAGTCAAACACAGCAGATTGTGCTGGAGCTCTGCACACTCAAACTGCCTCCTGAAACCAGCTCTGCCAGCGCAGGGGTTGCTGAAGGTATTAATTAGAGATGGAGCCAGAGGAGGAAAGGAATCCACCATCCGATGTGACAACTGGACCACATCAGTAGGGCAGAAAGCTGGAGAACCATCTTTACCATCTAAAAGTGATGAGCATCTCTCCCTCCTGGCTTCTCCTGCTTCTAATATAGCTAGAAAACCCCAAATGGTGTAAAGTATTTCAAAATGAATGCAAAAGTAGTTCAAAAAAATGCAAGCCTCTCCTTTTTCTAATCCAGGAACCCATTAAACTGTATTTATTAACAACATCTTGATATTTGATCGGGTGTGTGGAGTAGAACAACCTCATATATTTTCCCTAACATATAAACAGCTATGTTTGAAGATATTCAGACAGAAAGACAGAAACTTTTTATTTTATTCACAAGTTTAGATGCACTAGCTCTCTGCTTTATGGAGAAACAGAGTGTAGAAACTATTCCAAAGTTTGCAACTGACAGCTGTTTCTGGATATGTTACCATGTCAAATTAGGCATCACTAATACTGAAAACCTGAAAACCTATAAACTAGTATGTGGACCCTCTGGTTATTAAAACAAAAAAAACCAACCAACTAACAAACCAAACAAAAAAAAAAAAGCAAGCAAACAGACTGTGTGGAAGAATGAGGGAAAGATGCATTCAAGATTTTTAAATTATGTTTTTTCATTGTAAAACATGTAGCTGCAAGGAAGTATATCGCTAATACCATGTTTTCTTTGGATACCCTACTATATATGGTTCAATTACCATGCTGAACGCTAAACTCAATAAACTTAAAAGCGCTAATTCTATATGAATATATAATATATGGTTCTTGTATGGGAAATACAAAGAAATTGAGTTTCTCTGCATTTTTAGAATATCAAATGCATGATTACTGTTTATAATAAGCTTGCAGTCACAGACTCTGTAATTCTTTAGTCCTGCACAATTGCATAATTACTAATTCCACTACATTAGCATTGGGAGTAGACACAGAAGATTTAAAAAGGGATACTACTGATTTAATGAGGTCTCAGTCTGTACATTTCCAAAATTATAGAAATTCTGTTTAATACCCATTGATGCTTTTGGGTATTTAAACCAATATATCAACCAACTGCCAACAAAAAGACGCATTTAAAAAAATTAAATCAAACAGAAGAGAGAATAAAATTGCATTTTTCATGATATGCAGCTACCAAAATATTATTTTCTGACTAGTTTCCAACAGTCTGTCTGGCTTTACTCTGGACTGGTTGCTGCCGAATCCATTAAATACCTAAAGCTGCCATTTGTGACAGTGTTTTTGTCGTTTGAATGTTTATGGCATTGTGATTATGCTAGAATAAACATGACAATAGGCCATGGACACAGAGGAGTTATCCTGAATTCATTGCCCTTCTCTTGCATTTGCCACCTCCTTTTTTGTGTGATAGGCAGCAGCTGATCAGTTCCTGAGGTTGTAGAGCTGGTATTGTGCCAGAAGTAAACAGTTGGCCATTCAGTCTAGAGAGGAATTTGTAAAATTTTGTGAAACCGCTTTTTTTTTTTGAAAGTGTCTTTATTTCTGTAAAGGTGCCTTTGATTTCAGTGGGAGACAGATCAGCTCAAGCAGCAGTTTTCATGTCAGCGGTCATTACACCAAATAAGGATGAAAGCATACGTCAATCAGAGTCATCGTAAAATCCTTAAACTCATATGCCCCCAAGTAATCCTGCTGTGTAGCCAAAAATTACTGTACATAGAGGAGTAAAGGGGAACAATGATCTTAACACAGAAAGATTCAGACTGCCTAAATTATAGTATGTAGTTGCAGATCTATCTCACAGCACCCAACTCTATGCCAGCACTACCTCTTCCCATTGGCAGTAAAACTAAAGGGTTTTAGTTTAAATTCCATCAGTTTTAATGTTCTTTTTAGTGTTTACAGAGTAGGATCTGCAAATTTTCGTAACTTCCTCACACATCTCTATCCAACAAGCTGCTTATGGACTTAGACAAGTGCTGGCTTCATGGGTTTGTTCACTGAGTAAAATCAGTAAGATTCTTATCCTCAAAACAGAATGTCTGAGCCTGAATTGCAAGTGAATGTGGATATCTTCATCTCTTCCTAAGAAGTGGAGAGCTAAATCACATTTGCCTTCCAGCCAACAAACATTCTGAAGGTCAATCTAGGCACTATGGACTGAGTAATAGTGTCCTCAGCTTGCTTTTTAGACCTGTCTAGGAACAAGCATAAGTAATATGGCAGTCAAGAACCTACTATTTGTCCCACAATGACCTATTTGTTACGTGATCTCCTACTACATAGGGTGATAGTGTAGATGACAATATGTCACATGTGGGACACCTCCCATGATATCTTCTAGTCCGTGCTTGAACATCAACACAGCTGTGACAAAGGGACCTCTCTACACTCCCACTACTGAGGGACCTCTCAGCACTTTCACTGCTACTACTGAGGGCAACCTGTCCCTTTAGACATCCTGGGAGAGCACTCTAATCACTATTAAAAAACTAGGATGCATATAGGCAGACTGACATGTCTTCTTCAAGCCAGAGCACTCTACTTCTATGAGTGTATATACAGCCACTGGAGGATCTAAAAAAGACAGTAAAAGATTTACCTGAGAGAACTCAGGTGTGAAATGTATTTCTTTTCCATCTTTAATTTCTTCTGGTGTGTGAAATAAGCACAGTTTTTATTTTGACTTGATCTGCCTGGTTGTTCCCAGTTTTATTCCAGTAATATTTGAACCTTTTCAGGCTGCAAGAATTGGATCTCAGTGTTCTTGTGTAGTCTCTTACTGTTCTTTCCTATCTTTGCTCATTATACCAAAACATAAATTTCCCCTAATCCTGCAGGATCTCCTTCTCTCTTTTTAACATTGAATCTTTGTAACATCGGTGGAAAGGCCACTCCATTTCCTCCCTTAGACCCTGAGGCAACCCAGATTGCACATTAATTTAAAGCTTTGCACAGCTAAGTATGTCCCAAAGATGGCATTGGCTTGCTTCAAGACTTGTAGAAGTCTTGAAGCAGGTGCTTCATTGGTGCAGGCAAAACCTCCATATTTTGAAGGGAAAATCCTGCTTTTTTTTATACAGGGTGTACGCTTGTAGATACTTATGCAGTGCAGCACTTAACCATACTCCTGAGGCCCCTGTCAACCTGTCTTTTGAATATCTCTAGAGATGGTGTCTCAACCACTTCCCTGGGCAGCCTATTCCAATGCTTGATAACCCTTTTGGTGAAGAAATGTTTCTTAATATCCAATCTCAACCTCCCCTGGCACAACTTGAGGCCATTTCCCCATGTCCTATCTCCTGTGAGTTGGGAGACAAAACCGACCCCTGTGATGACACAGACTATTCTGAAAAACTTCCTGCAAGTTGCTGTTTTCCTTTACACTATCTGCTAATGAAGCTTCTTTTAAGAGAAAGCAAAGGGAGAAGAGAAAAAACAGCTCATTCATGTATTATGCTGTGGAGGTATGATCAGATCTACGCTGAGACGTGGGTTTCCTCAACTTGGGCTTGAAGCCTGCACAAAGCCAAGTGCATTTTATTTGTCAGTTGAGTGGAGAGAATCAAACCAGACTTCTTCCACATGAAATGGGAAGAACTTTATGACATCTGTAAATTAGACACTCCAGGTCCAAACTGTTGTGTCCTTTAATATGAACACCTTGTGAGACATCTTAGTACTGATGGAAGGGCACAAAGAAGGCTCCCATGTGGACATATCTGAACAAGTTCACATTAAGCTTTGAGAAATCAGCACTTAGGAGCTCTCAAATAAGAGGAAGCAAAATCAGGTGGCAACCCACTTGCAGAAGTATCATGGTTTAACCTCAGCCAGCAGCTAGAACTAGGCAGCCACTTGCTCACTTCCCTGAGTTGGATATGGGAAAGAACTGGAAGAGTTAAAGCGAGGAAAAACTCACGGGTTGAGTTTTAGACAGTTTAACAGGTAGAGCAAAAGCCACACACGCAAGCAAAACAAAACATGGAATTAATTCACTGTTTCCCATTGGCAGGTGGGTGTTCAGCCATCTACAGGAAAGCCAGGCTCCATCACACATAACAGTGATTTGGGAAGACAAAAGCCGTAACTCCCCTTCCTCCTCCTTCTCCAGCTTTATCTGCCAAGCATGACCTCACATAGCATGGAATAGCTCTTTTGGTCCGTTAGGGTCAGCTGTGTCCTCTCCCAATCTCTCGTGCCTCCCCAGCAGTGTGAAGAGCAGAAAAGGCCTTGATTGCTCAGCAACAATCAAAACTACCAGTTTGCTATCACAATATTCTCATCCCAGATCCAAAACACAGTGCTACACCAGATGCTCAGAAGAAAAGTTAACTCTATCCCAACCAGAACTATTACAAGAGCCAAGAATAATCTCAACAATGAATGCAAAAGCTACAGCTTAAGTAACAAGAAATAGTGCACACAAACTAAGTAGCCAACAAAAGCAGCAAACACAAAATTCTAGCTTGGTTCACAGCATACAGAAAATCCCACTTCAGTCCTATGCTAATCATGCTAATTGCTGATAATTATTCTTTAAGAAAAAAAATTGGTTTCATTCTCACAACTATGTTTTTAGATACAATTCTTGCCTACGTTGACTTGAAATGAATCTAAACCAAAACCCACCATCCTCCATCAACTCCTGATGAACTTCATTGCTAAAACATTTTGTTACGGAAAAATGAGCTTATAGTTAGTTATCCTCAAGCTTTGGGGGAATATGTAACCTAGATCTATTTTGCTGGAGCTAAACAAATTTTAAAAAGCATTCCTGATAGCAAACCTCTCTTTCTCTGTAGAATTTCTTGGCTGGTGGTTGTCCCTCAGATTCCTTGGACTTGCCAATGTTTTGAAACTCCTCCAGCTCCAACGCTTTCACTCTTGCACTTTCTATCACATGTTTTGGAAAAGCCGCCAGCTCTGCTACATGTATTCCAAAACTCTGGTCACAAACACCTGGGTATAGAGAAAAACGACGAGTAAAGAATTCTCAGGAGTTAATATGGCTACACAGAGATTACATCAACAAAGTTGTAATAGTCCTCGATTCTGAACAATTAAGTGTGTGAGGTTCTCCCAGAATTTCTGGTTTACCTTTTAGACAATATACTGTAACACAGACTAAAGAATATACTCTTATTTAATTAAGCTCTCTTAAAGCAGTAATTGCAGAGCTCCAAAAGGGCTTCAGGAAGAAAGGGAAAAGTCTTCAGGCAGAAAGAATTTCGCTCTAGTACTTTAATGAAATTGCATAATGATTTTTATTAAAGTACTTCAGTACAGACTGTAGAATACAGACACACCATTTTATAATCTTTAAAAATATATCTCTTTCACTTTCTATGTTTATATGAATACACATATATATGTGTGTGTATGTATATGTATATAAATATTAAAAATGTTGCATTCTCAATCATTATCCTCCTCCTCTGCATCAGTACCACATAACTCCTCAGGCTCCAGGTCTTTAATTATATCAAAACCTTTCAAATTTGACTTACACTTACTTCAATTAAAGCACTGATTATAACATTTGGTTGAGAAAAAAAAAAGTTCTCATACTTGCTCAAAATATGTCAATTATACAGAGTTACATAAAATAATTTTCACTTCAATATCAAAAGCACACTGGTACAATCTGTCAACTCCATTCATTACCAAAATTCCGATGGGCCACCCACAAATACTGTTACATCCTTTTAATTTTGGTCTCCAGAAAGGAGTTATGAATAAATGAATCACACATGTAAAACGATACTTAACTAATCACCAATTAAATGCTGGGTAATCAAGAATGGGTAAAGCAAAAATTTGATTTTATATTGAAAACACACACCTCCTCAAACACAAAGCTAGCTCAGGTCTTTATTGATGGAATCCTGAACGGAGGCTGGGAGAACTGTACTTTCTGTGTCTCCTCCTCCAGCTACTCTGACACATTCTTGAAGCATGAAGACAGGGATGAAAATACACTATAAAGTTCCGTGTGCATTTCAGTTTTACATTTCAAGTGGCATGAAACCTGTTGTTTGTTTCAAAACACAGCTGTATCTGAGCTGTCTATACTCACATCCTTGCTTGAACATTATAAGTCTTCCAGGAGGGAAAGAGCACAACAGAAGTTTATACAAAAACTTAGGTGAAAGAGATCAGGTATTTTAAGATTAAGATTTCCTAATGCTGTATCTCATCTGACAGAGGTTTAAGTAGATAGATACAAACTACCGGGTCTCTATACTCAATAGCACTTTCAAGAAAATGGATCAAATGAAAAGACACTGCACATGCAAAAAAATCATGTGTATCACTAAAATCAGCAAAACTGGTTGAAGAAAAATACGAAATCAGGCTTCTAGAGTTTTCACCAGAATGGGTGAGCTAATACAGGCTAAAAAAAAACAGGGGGGAGAAAGTACAGATTGAAGAAAGACAATTCACCCAACTGTCTGGGCAATATAAGTTTTTTTTTTTAATCAGAAGAGTTGCTATTCCAAAGGATTTAGATGTAAGAAGACAAAAGGTTTAGAATTTGCGTATATTACTTTCCCCCCTCAATCTAAGTACTCAAAATAAGGCACCTAAATAAAGATGTCTTGTTTGAAGAGTGTACATTGCCAGCTCTCACTGCATTGAAAATAATAGTTTCAATGTACACTTGCAGCAATTTATGACTATACTTGTCTTCCTTTCCTATGCACACACTAAGCCATACGTTAAGCGCTGATTTGAGCAGGGCACTCAGAGGGCTCTGATCAATCACTTGGTGGAAGGAGCTCAACACGTGCTGGAGAAGAAGGAAAATGTCAAACTCCTCAGGAGAACCACAGATGTTGCCTCTTTACTGCAGCGGGTTGACTACCCGGGCCACAGCACTTTGGACATTTAATACTTGGCAGCAAAGCCTGGATGTCACCTCGGAAAAGCACATGAACAGAGAAGACCAGATGCCATTTCTAAGAAATAAAACTCTTGAAAGACAAGACACGGACTTAAGCAAAACAAGCCAGAGGAGAGCAGTTCTTCTGGGCGTGTTTTGATTCCCATTGGTCAGAGCAATATCCTAGCTTTATAGAAAAGTACCTGAAAGCTAATTGCAAGACTATACCCACAGGTGAATACAAAATTAGAAGCAGTTATACAAGTCATCAAAGGGTAAGAAATTAAGTAGTTTCATGGATTTAAAACCAGAAGAAATGAGTAAGAAATAGTCAATTAGTAACATCATAAGAGTAAAACAAGCATGGTACCATTTGAGTGAAACTCAAATCAGGATATAATTAAAAACATATTTACCAATCATCTAAACACACTTAATAACATGGTGATAGCCTTTGAAGATTATAAAAATAAAAAGCATATAAGATGATAAAAGATTATAAAAGCATAACAGTAAAATGTAGTAATTGGACAGCATATTAGATTCATTTCAGAACAATGTATGCCATAAGGAATGAACTGAAGAGTCCTAAATCAGCTAAAGAAATCAGGAAATATCAGAGAGAGTTCCAAGACAGCACATACTGAATATCCACTAATCATGAAAAGCAGGGCTCTTAGGAAGAACTAGGCAAGCAAAAGCAAGTATTAGTATTGTGTCAAAATGATAAAATAGTTTTTAAAATGAGGAATGAAGTTCAGCAATTGTACCTGTAAGATTAAATCCTAAACAAAAGATACAGATATCAGTCTCTGGGACTTGAGATGTAAGACAAGGACTAGCTCCTTAGCCTTAACAAGGATGGATGATATTCAATAATTGTCTTAGTACAGATAATAGCCTCACTGCTCAAGTAGTTATTCCTTATTTAAGATAAAACCACTGCACAAGGCAAATGGTTGATCTGATGCAGTATAGCCATGGTGTTCTACAGTAATCATGTTCTATTCACCTGAGCGCCATCTAACTCATTCCTTCATTGTGGAATTCAGAAAAAGACAATTAGGTGGTATTTTTAAACAGAAAACATAGCATAACAGTACTCTGCCCAAATTTTGAAATCAAAATCTAAGCCCAGAGGTAGGCAACGTGACTGAAGTGTTCTTATGGGAACAACAAAATTGCTGTAGAGTTTGCAGCTAAATTAGAATGCTATAAATGACCATACCTTGCACGTGCATATCAGTTATGCAGCCATGCTCTATCATGCATAAATACATACTCCTGCTGAAGGGAGCAAGAAATGATTGGGGATATAGAGAAGCAGCAGGAAAGACTTACTGCATTTAACAGATGAAACTTACGCACAATTAAAAATTTTCTAATTTAATACCAAAGGAAAAACTGGATCCATTAAAGGATTTTAATTAAATACATCTGACTTATATTACACTAACAAAACAGGCTACTTTTTTTACTATGATGCCATTTGCTAAAAACTAAACACAAGATTTTTCCTATATCAAACTACTGCATAACTTGGGCAACATCTTTCTTCAATTAACGAAGCCTTGTTACAATGAAATAGATGTTACTAAAAACTGTAAGCACATAAAAGCTGCACTCATTTCTTTTAAAAGTTCAAGGAACATAAGCCTTTTTCTGTATGATTTACCAAAACCTACCCCTTCCTCCATATAGAAAACTGAAACAGCAGCAAGTTAAAATGGCTGATTTAGGAAAATAGAAAATAATTATATGGAACCCTTCTCTCTACTCTTTAAAAAGAAATAGAGGAGAAAAAAAAAAGAGAGAGACCTCAAAGGCAGAAATAACCTAAATAACCTAGAAGTCTTAACAAAGAATCACCAGCATCACCAACTGTGTTTGGGCATGGAAAGAGCTTCTGCCACATTCTCTATGGACAGAGAATAATCCTTAAGCACAACATATAAAATATCTTTTTATGTTATGGTTTTTTCATTAATATTTCTTTGTCTGTCAGAGCAAAATAAAGTTTACCCTGTTCTCCATCATTTATACAGTCTTACCTTCCTTGACACGGTAAAGCATTGTCAGTGTGTCATCGCTGGTCAGAGCTGTAACGTGTAGGTTATTTACTGTTGGCACTTGGTCAGCAAGAGCTGTCAGTTCATGAAAATGTGTAGCAAACATACAGAAAGCACAGATTTTGCTAGCAATGTATTCTGAAATAGCCCACGCCAAGCCAAAACCATCATAGGTAGAAGTTCCTCTTCCCAGCTCATCAATGATTATCAGGGAGTTTTCAGATGCTGTCCTAAAAATACAAGGGCATTTTCGTAATATTTAAAATGAGAATGAACTCTAGATATTGGAGTACAACAAGTTATGTTACAGATGCACAGCAGAAAAGAGACAAAGGACTGAAACAATAAAATAAAGCGCGCACAGAGTCTCACACTGACCATTCCAAATTTGGCCCATTTAGACTTTAGCCTCCTGGAAGCATCCCTACATGACCACTGAAATAAACAGAAGGGGACTTCAAGGGCTTATAAGCCTGCTGAAAAGGATTTGAGATCCTCTACTGAAATCCTACAATAAAAGGATCTACATCTTTCTTAAAGCACCTCCTTTCCCATCAACCCAGACCAACAAGATCAAAGCAGCAAAGCATTTACCTAAGGATTGAAGCAGTTTCTAACATTTCTGCCATGAAAGTAGACACTCCTTTCAACTGACTGTCTCCAGCTCCCACACGGGCCAGGATGCAATCCACAATGCTTATTTCTGCAGAGTTGCAGGGTACAAAACACCCAATTTGGGCCATAAGAACGATCACCCCAGTCTGCCGGATGTACGTTGATTTTCCCCCCATGTTAGGGCCTGAAGAAGAAATGTTGCAAATTAATTAAAAAATTTAAAATAAAAATCTTTTACAATTCAACACTTCTTTTAAAGGAGAACAGGCTTTAAATTCAAACAAAGAACATTCAAACTTACTACTCTTTTGCCAGGGAAGAGGAGCAGACTTGTCTAACAGGTACAGCAAGTAGCTCCACTACTAAAAGCCTCATTTTTATGTCTCGTTGAATGCTGCTTTTTCAAAAGAAAGATGATCAGACAGCGTTAGGGGCTTTCTAAGTTTGGAGACTTTTCAGAAGGATAAGCGGTTATGCAAAACATATGTCCATACCTAAAGCTAATAAGCTTTAATTTAAAAGTCGTCAATATTGCTGATTAAGAATGAAAATAATTTGCTTTCACCTCAAACAACAGTTACAATTTGTCTGTAAAAATGAAATAGCTAAGTTACAGAGTGGGTACAAGCTAATGAGGGATTTAAATCACAATCTAAAGGGATTCTGAATCAGCAAATATAGATATTAAGTAGTTAATTTTAACTGAAGTACAAATGAAATAAAAAGTATTTTCCAGAAAATTGATCATTAAAATCAATTTTATGCTTTTGCTAACCAGAAAAACAAGCATGTTACCATGCATTTATTCATATTTTTAGTTTTTCTTTTTGATTACGTTAGAAGTGTTCATTAATCATTCTCTAATTTCACATCTCTGCTACTCAGAATGTATGTCAAGGACATCTGGATGGAAATTAAAATTCAATTAAATGTATAAACACTAGAAATGTTTTCCTGTGTAGTAAAATTATCTTAATTACACCAGAGAATGGGGAGGAGGGGGAAGGGTACAGTCATTAAAACATGTTTTGCATTTAAAATCGACTTTCATACTAAACAAAGAAAACATTAACAGAGAGGCTGCTTAAAATCTTGCCTACAGAAGGTGCTTGCGTAGCCACATTACAATTGATGTCTACTGGAATTTTCCACATCATTTCAGCAGGTTCAGATTCTCCCACTCCAGAGGTTGCCTGGCTTGTGGAGCTACACTTACTAAGGCAGAGAATACATATATTAAAGAAGGACTGACTTCTTATTTCCTACATTTCCTTATTTCCTGTCCTAGCAGCCTCTCTCTCCTTCCCAAATGACTATTTCTAAATTAACAATCACCTTCTCCAAGCTAGTGCATAACAACCGATTCCATGACTATTAATTTGGTAATTCTAATTAATTCAATTCATTAATGAGAAACATGCCTCTATGTGCACAAGCATGTTGAATACCCACTACTCATGTTGCAAGAACATGACGGACACTTTCTTTTTTTAAGAGGCAACAATACCTTACAAGTACCCTCCCTTCTTTTCCAGAGCTAAATCTAATCCCCCATGCAGAAAGATTACTAGCTTGCTAACTGCTCACCTTTTGTTGATTAGAGAAATGTTTTGACAGACTTTTATTGGGTTGTTGGTTTGTCTGCTTGCTGTTGCTTGTTTTGTTGGTGGTTTTTTTTTTAAAGACACCATTATTGAAAATACTGGAGACATTTAAAATGTAAATAACAATTGAAAAAGAGAACATAAACATTTACCAGTAATAATGTGGAACATCTGCTTGCCCTTCTCAAATGTAGCGTCATTGGGAATGAAGGCCACCTCATCTTGCACTTCAATACAGGGATGCCTGGCACCTTTCAGCACAATCCTTCCTTGTCCCTTCTCCAGAATGACAGGACGGACATAGGGCACCGGTGCTCCATTTGACACATGAGCAAAACTGACAATTGCATCTAATTGAGCAATTACATCATTCATTGTCTGTATTGGTTCTGCATAACCTGGTTTTGATGAGAGAGATACACATTCAACAACATTCTTTTGTTCTAAAGCCTATACTGACCCCACAAAATTAATTAATCTACATTAAAGGTAATTTTTGTTTAAGACAGCAGTCATCTTCTGTGAGAGTCTAAGATGCTATCCTAAAATTTTCATGCTTTGACTACAAAGGAGACTTCTTCAGACTAGGAAAAGGAAGTGGTGAGGCCATGTTGATTGTTTTGCCTTTACACCAGACAACAAGAAACAGCTTATCTTAGTACGGGAAGGGAAACGGTTGCAACGGCACAATGGCTAGAAATCCAATAAATTGGATCATCTCTTGTACTGGCTGGACATAAATCATTAACAAGACTTTAAGTCATACTCATTTGAGAATTACACACATAATCCAGTGTTCGTCATTAAATTGCCTTCATTTGGGAAGAAAAATGCTTTTTAAATACACATATACACTTGTAAGTCTGTATGCTGCAGAAGCTTTCAGCAGCAGCACAAGACTTTCTTAAGCACACTAGATATTTATAGATTACATATTGAAGCTAATCCCCCTATATAATACTCCATTAGATTTCCACATAAATATAAAAACCTTAGTACGCTACACAAAAAAATCCCACTTGAAAATTACCAAGATAAGACAAAAAAAGTATCTAATAAACTACTGATGTTACAATATACTGGCAAATTTATCATGACAACAGGTCAAAGCTTATGAAGATTTCCATCATAACTTAATACACACTCAAATATATTAATACATCATCTTAATAAGTGCTTTTTTATCTCTAGTAATTTGTATCAATGCCAGGAAAGAGTCTAACCACAGAAGGCAACATATTTCAAACTTTCAAGAACTGTCTAAAAGCCAAACCTCTTTTTTTCACTCTAATTCTTTGGGGAACATTACAGTTCTCTATAGAGGAATCTACAAATAACTGCAAGTCCTCCCCAGCATTCCAGATTGTGATACACACATTAACATTGACGTATTCACCTGAAGCAATGTTAATGATTTCCTTAACAATTGCATCCTGAGCCTCTTCATACTCTTCTCTGTTCTTTATATATTCATCATTGACGGAGCTCAGTTTGCTGTGAACAAAACCACAATATTTAGGAGCTGTGTTCTGTCTTCATTGCTACAATGCCAAACTTCTGGGCTTCTCATAGATGAGTCAGCTTTTTGACAGCAAGGTTCAGCACCAGGACCATAAAGCACCTAATCTATAGTTCACCACACCAGGGTATCAGTAAGATTAATTCAAAACTGAAGATCACCCACAAGGGCCAAATTAGCAACTCTAGCATCTCTGAAAACATTATTGTTAAAAATCTTTGTTGTTGTAGACACGGTTGCTCATAAAACTAAATTTCTGGCCATTTTGCAAGAAGATGTGGCAGTGAAAGAATTGGCAGAAGAGAACTGCTGCTAAGCAACTGTGCAATTAGCCAGAGTCTTACAACAGGCTTATCAGAGATGAAGGCATTGACCTCCTTCATTTAGTAAAAACCTCAGTGAACTACTGTCACTAGGAACAGGTTCTAGCCTTCAAAATAAAGTAAGCTGAAATCAAGAGAGAGTTTAAACAAGTGTTTATTCTTCTCAAGCTTGTCTCTGAGCAGACTCTCTTCGTAGAGAGAGAGAGAGCAGAGTCTGCAGGACCGAATATGAAACACATCCAAGAACCACAACCACACCATAAGCAGGAGTCAGCCTTCAGCTTCATTACTGTCTACACAAGCACTATAAATTAGCTAAGTACAGTGAAGTCTGCTTTATTAGTGATCCATGGGCTTCCTCTCTCAGGGAAAGTAACAGATGACACAACAGAGGTGCTAAGTACAGTCTTCTCAGTTACAGAAAAGCCTAACTTCATCATTACATTTAGATATATAACATATTTAGAACAAAAAAAAAAAAAAAGCTGTTTTAAATTTCAGGGATGTTTTGAAAAAATATCCTCTGAGTAAATGTTAAAACAAAATGCAATTAAGGTTTACACTTCGTTCATTTACGTAAATTGGTGCGAAATACACCAGCATATTGGTTGGTGTGAAGCAATATGTTTGCCCTCCTTTTCCTTTTCAAAGCCAAGAATTTATTACTTGTGAAAGTGAATGATTAACAGAAACAGCCATTATTAGTAATACCACTGGCTTGAAACCAACCTTGCCCCATTGGCAGTGCTCCTCATACACATTTGTCAATCAAGATTTCTCTCAATAAACTCACTCTTCTGATGCTAACTCCAGCAGGAATTGCTATACATGAAGTGGTATCAGCATAGTTTGTCTAAAACAGACTCCACGATCTACCAATCTCTTCTATTTTTACCCTTCTGTATATAACACATGCAGGAGACTTAAAGACTATTTTTCTCCTGGACCTGCCACTTACGGACAAGGAGGAACTTTTCAGGGGGTTGAAGCCCAGTTAGTGGCTGATTATTAGTATTTCTTAGGGTTGATACTGGGGCTGATACTATTTATGCTTTAGTTAGCAACCTGAACGATGGGACTGCATGCACTCTCAAATGCACTCTCAGCAAGGTTGTGAACAATACCACATTTCGGGGAGATAGCAGTGAGCTGGAGAAAGGGCTGCAAGTCACTGGGATATCTACAGAAATAGGTGGACAAGATTTTCAACACAGCCAAATGCAAAATTCTGCACCTGGGATGAAATAACTCCATGCAACAGTAGTGACTGAGGTCCAAATAGCTGTAAAACAGCAATTCATAAAAGAGTTGGAGGGACCAGGTGGTCTTACAGGCTGAGAGAAATGCCTGCCCAGGCTGAAAGACTCTGAAGTCAGCCTGGAGAGGAGAGGCACCAGGGCTCTTCTTGGAGGTGCACAGCATAAGAATGAGACACTAAAACCCCAAATTTCTGCAAGGAAAATTCTCATTAGATCTGATTAGGAGAGTTTTCACAAAAAGTGGTTAAGCACGGGAAGTTGTGCCCCACCAGATTGTGAAGGATGCTTGGCGGATGGACATCCTGGGCTAGGCCTTGAGCCACCCCTTCTAACTTGGAGGTAGGACCTAATTTCCAAGGTGGCACTGCTTTGAGTGAGGGGCTAAGATCAGTTAACTTTAAGAGATGACCTTCAAAAGAAGTTTTTATCTGATTCTGCATATGCAAATTTCTATCTTGTTTGCTCTGTGTAAAAATAATCAAGTACAAAAAGAGAGGTATCTGATGGCTTAGGTAGGCCTTGCTCCTACAATGCTCAAGAAGAGCTAAGAATTCATCAAATATAGACATTTTGCTTGGCTGACCACTGACAAACCCACTGTCCAGCCAAGGAGACACTGAAACAGTATCAATCCAATCAGCCTGAAGACTGAAATTTTTAAATAGCTTTATGTATATAACAACAGAATCAAAGTCCAATACATAGGACCAACAGAAATTACAGAATGATTTGGAACAAAAAAATAGGTAACCATCAAAAATGCTGCACATCCTATTTATTAATAAACATAAATAATTCTTTTCCTATCGTGGCTTGTGAAAGTGTCTGTATAAAACACCCATGGTGAAAGCAATTATGCTAGTAGGCGTAACTAAAACAGAGAAATTAGTACAAGTCAAAGGACCAAAAAGTAAATGGGGAATGCAGCTTTTGGCAGAAAGCATATGATGACGACGACTCTCTCATGTCAGTCTTGGTCAATATCTCAATGCATGAGCCAATTAAAAAGGTGAAAATTCAAGCTAATCAAGCAGTAGGGAAACCAGTTTATCCACATGACTATAAAGAAAGGAACAATTTTGTTTCTTTCACCACAGGCTTGAAAAAGTAACAAGATGATCTCATACCTGTTAGTAAATTTCACACCGTTCTTCTGTGTATCAACTATTCCATATTTTGAGTTGTTACGAAGAACCTTTTCCTCCTTGCAAGTTATTCGAAAGTGATGTCCAAACTGTGAATTTGTCTCCAGTTTGATACTTTTGCCAGCTTCTAAACCTTTTAGGTGAAAAGAAAGAAAAAAGAAAACAACTGTGATTATAAAAAAATCCTGCAGCCTGTGCTGTTTCTGCTCCCTAATCCCCAGTTTGTGTGATGTAGCCACTCCTAGAAACGCTGTTCAGTGCATTTGCTTTGGTTCTATACACCCAAGAGAAATAACACAAGTTCACCGATTCGTTCTCTGCTCTTACTTTGAGATGCTCTCAAATTGCATATTCAAATCAGGTTCACAATTATTGCATTGCTATATGTTCTCCAGAAATATGAAAAATGCTCATAGCATGCTGCAAGGACATTCTATATTGCTGCTGTAAGCATAGCACTTGTAATCTTGCGATCCTTTTATTCATACATACTTCTGCTGGTGCGATTTCTCATTCCATCCCTACACAATCTTGTCTTTCCTTCTTTTCATCCAGGTATCTTGTTTACACTAAAAAAATCAAGACTGAAAAATATGCAAGTCCTTAAAGGTGTAATCTAAAGTAACTATGCTGCTGCCAGTTTTCCTTGCCATATTTACATTAAAAATTAATTATTTTATTTAAATTGCTCTTTGAATGCCCAATTCATGAGCTGCACATGGAATTTTTTGCATAGGATAATCAAGTCTTTAAATATCTCATTTGCTTTGCACATTTTGCAAAGAACTCCAAAAGAAAACTAGCCTGTCATGAATGGACACTCAGGAAAATGCAGAAGGGAAAAAAAAAAAAAAAACCCAAGTTTCAATGCATGTCCTTAAAGGATATAAAATAGAACTAGGCCTTCCCAAGAGTTACAATGAGTTACAGTTCTACAAAATTAATTCTACAGTATCTTGCAAGATACATGAACATTTCTAACATATTCTGGAATGCCATCCTTAAAAACAGCTTATAAACCAAAAATCACTCAGCTTTCAACAGATTGTACTGTGACGACTGAAGTCATCTCAAATCAGTAATAAAGTAATACAAACATTCCTGAACTCCTGTATATCAGTTTTCATCACTTGATCGCAAATCTTTTTACAAATGGGTAAGAATTAAAAGGTAGTTTCATACCCTACCTAGTTCTTTGGCTGCACTCTTTAAAAAGGACTGCATTTTTTCTTCCAGCTCATTCATCTTCTCTCTTAATTCTGTCAAATTAGGATCAAAAGAAGCCTTGACCAGAAATTCATGATTCTCCACCTGGGCAAAAAATAACAAGGAAAAATTCATATCAATATAGGCAGTAAAAAAAAAATAAAATCACCTACCTGATGATACACAGTGAAATAATTTTTTAAATAATTTATTCAGTTAATTTTGTATATATTTAATTTTATATATCACCCAATGCTGTGTGATAATTGGTGTCTGACAACTACGAAACAAATACACCTCAAACACTTGTTTTCTCAAATAATATACCTTATACAAGCAAAATACACCAACTTAATAGACACCTTTTGAAATGGAGTTGTCCACACATTTACTTGCATACAAATAACTAAGTAGTAGGCAGGAAGAAAAGACAAGTCAGAGGAAGTGAAATTGTTATGTGCATCTGTATGCTTGTCTGGACTTATGCAGTTAATCAGACAGTATAAAAAGATGAGGTGTTTCAAAACAAGAAGTCTTTGGAAATAGAAGTTTCTGAAACAGTAATTCCTGCCCAAAACACACTCAATAGTTTGCGGAAGGAGCTTACCTAATACCACCAAAAATCCTACCCAATTCCAACCCAGTTATTTTGAGTTGAAAATCATACACATTTCCTTCAAAGCTAAACATTTTTAGAGGCACAGATGAAGTAAGTTGTATTTCATCTTTTTCCTCTCGCTTCCACTGTAATTCTGATGACCTTACAAGCCTCAGGTTTAATTTATCAGCACAACTTCTAATTGCTAGATAAAAGAAACTCAGCTTTTAATATACAAACTTTTATAATCAATGAAATATTAACACTGTTGTTCAACATGGCTTTCACTTTACTAATATTTAATCTAATTAAGTTTAAAAAAAAAAACCCAACACTTTCATGAAACTTCCCCTAGCTGAGATGGTGGTTTACCTACAATTCCACTTTTACCC
>JAOXNG010000021.1:11411121-11424330 GCA_028566535.1 Scolopax minor
CGTCACCGTGTGGTTGCTAGTTACAGCATTATTCTTTTCATTACTGCTCAAGTGGAAAATGGGAGAAATACGATGTTTTTCCATTAATAACATGCAGATTTACTGATGAAGTCAAAACTAGATATTGGGTATCCTTGCTACTATACTCTACTAGCTTTTACTAATTAACTTTATAAGAATGGAATGGTAGCAATATTTCATGTTTGTAAAAAGGAAAAGTTTTGATCTTACTGCATGTTATATCTTACTATGATAGAACTAATCTAAAGTATTTCTAGTGAGGTTATTTATTAATTTTTTACCTCCTAAAGTGACTTTCTAGAAGATGACCATAGAGGATCTCCCAGAACCTTCCTTAGAAGGAGATTCCCTCATTGAAAGAGGACGGTTCTTATTCCCAAACTCTGAAACATCTGTTACTTTTTCTGTTGCTGCAGCACCAATGCCTTCAGATTGTGGTATGTACTTTTAATAGAAAATGAATTTGTGATCAACAGAGAATAAATTGGAATAATACATTTTAAGAAAAGCTATCAACTTTTAATTTATTCCTTCTTTTCAGAAAAAGTTTTCTGCTTGTTAAATTAATTCTCTAACTAATTAAATTAATTCTCTAATTAATTCTCTGTAATTATTTTTTAAAGGAAAGATAAAGACCCATGCTTTTTCTATATTTCTTATTGCATGCATTTTAAATTACAGTATCTTTTCCTTCTTACTCTTTCTTCTGTGTGTGTGTGTGTGATCAGATATTTGGAGGCTTTTTGCATCTCAGTGTAGAACTGGATATTGTGTTAAGATGTAAAATTGCAGTAATTAAATGTAGTTAAGCATCTTGATCACATTTAAAACCTCTAGAGTTACACTTTTTCTTGTGCTTTCAGTATGTAAACAGTAGACTATAGGGGGTTATTTCTGTTGGAAGTGAAATCTTTGTGGTGTTAAGGACTGTGAAATGAATGTTAGAAAATTATAGCAAGTATCGGTGATCACCTTTCAAACTAATGTTGAATTGTCTTCACATGTATAAATTATATTTTAAACAGCATATATAATATATTAAAATGTCACTGTAGGTAGAGATCTTCACAGATAGCTGTAATTATAATGCCTTTGAGTATTGTGGATGTTAATAGCATGTATATACCTTAGAAATTACTGCCTCCACCTCTGTTCTTCCCATGCATTGATTATAGCAATCAACTGCATTTAGGAAAAATAAATCCATGTAATACTTTGTCTTTGACAGACTCAGCATTCTTGAGACCATTTGATGAGTTAGCACAGGGGAAAATTTAACAGCTCCATACAATATATTTTCGTACATGAACATGTGTCTTTAGTTGGTTTAGCCCAGTTCTCGTAACTTGTCCATCCTATTCTGCTGTAAGTACTGCCATGATTTATTCCATTCTGCTGTGTTATCCCTGAGAAAATTTTTCCATTCATCCTTCTTTAAACATTGGTGGGCAGTGGTATCTTCTAATGGAACTACAATATCACTACTATCTGTCCTACTCAGTCCATGCCTACTCGTTGAATAAAAAAAAATTAATTCCTTATATAGGAGGTTGCTTGTGTAAGAGTAATATTACTAAATCTTTAAACATCTTTTAAATCTACTAATCTTTAAAAAAGTTTAAACCACAACAGACAAAGATTCTTGGTCATTACATTAAAAGCATTTATTTTTCCTTAGTACAGTTGAGCACTGTAATCAATTCATGGGAAAGGTAGAAGGGGAGAAAGTGAAAAAGTGATGTTTTAAAGTATCTAGATGCCATTGTCATCCTTTCATGGAACTTTTTTTTTTAAACAGACTTTTCTGTAATGTTTTCTTTGGTTTGCACATGCTACTGTTGATCACCTGTTAAGCACTTAAGATGGTTGTTACTAATACTTAATATATTCTCAGGTTTTTACCGTAGCGTGCTGACTGTACCAGTCAGTCTTAGAGTTGCTTTCTGATACAGAATTTGTTTCAGGTTTGTAGCTAGAAATCTTGCTGGTAGAGTCAGGATCATGCATGCTCTATAAGACCATGAATCTTGCTAGTTATCTGTTTACTTCATAGCTTTCAGCAATAGATGAACTGTGGTTTGTGCGGAAGCTAAAGATTAGTAGGTGAATCAGCAGATCTGTGTCAATGCATGGGACGTAGGTAAGAAGCGCAACTTTGTGTAGTGCTGGGAGATAAGGGGTTTGCTTTTTTTTATATGCTAAGAGCAAGTGAAAATACATACTAAATATTAGCAAAATTGTCCCGTTCATTCTTGTTGAATTGAGGCAACGCATTTAGAGGAACTCTAGAGAGCCAGGAGCAAACTCCATATGTGCTTTTGTCTGATAATCCAATCTAGAAGCGTGGTGTGCTCTTTTTGAGGAAAGGTTATGATGATTCATTCAGAGGTAGTTTGTACTGTGTCGTAACACCTAGATGGCTGATACTCCATTTTACTTAACCTGTATGTCCTCTCTGAGAGCCTTGTATCTATGATTGATGCAAGCTGACATTGTATGCTAATTTGAAACCTTTCAAAAAGGCAAAGCCCTGGTAGCTGCGGTGAGGGTAAAAGTTCAGTGTTTTCCATGATTCCGTCATTTGCTGATGACAGTAGGTTCTCTGCTTCCATTCCCTCTCCTAATAGTCATTCCTATCCAGGTTCTTTTATATAATTTCCCAGAATTGGAAGAAATTCCACAAATAATAAAATATGGTATGTGTATATACATGCCAACTCATATACCTGTAAGTAACATGAAATATCATACTTTAATAATAAGGTAGGCTTTAGGCCTATGCTTTGGGCTACCTGAAGCAACATGAGGCTTAAAATCTTAAAAATAGATCTTTATACTGATCTTGGTTTGGCGGCTTAATTTTTTTTACCTGCAGCTGCCTCCAGCTGGGATTGATACATTCGTGAAATATTTGAAAATAATGGAGGCCATGGAATGCTTTCCTGATTTGTGCGTGTGTTTATATTTTGGTATGTTTTATGGAAATTGTGATGGAAGAAGAAGGAAAAAACATATGGAGAAATCACGTACACGTTTAATCACCAAGAGATCAAGAGGCTTGTCTGTGCTTGGGGCAGCTTAGAATCAGCAGCCTTTGGCTGGTTTGAAGCAGGAGTAAATCCTTATGAGCATAATCACACATTATTAGCATAATGCACATCTCTGCTAGTCCTTGCCTAAACTTAAAATCAGTCTTGCAGTACCATTATATCGGTTGTTGATTCAAATCTTGTTCAGAAATAGAAGCAAGTTTTTGGTATTAAAGAAAAACCAGACCAGATGTTAAAGAAAATTTAAAAAATTAATTCTCAATACTCTGATTTTCCTGTATGAGTAGTGAAGTGACTCTTTCTGCTATTCTTTGCCTCAGAGTTTGAAAAACTAGATGCATGTTAAAATTTTGCCTAATGATTCCTTTTCTTTAACAGAATTTTCATTTTTCGATCCCAATGATGCAGCATGCCAAGAAATACTTTTCGACCCCAAAACATCAGTTTCTGAATTGTTTGCTATCTTAAGGCAGTGGGTTCCACAGGTCCAGCAGAATATTGATATTATTGGGAATGAGGTGAGGTGTAAATGAAGATCCTTGAATGCTTGTGGTGTTAAAGAAATATTATGTTGATGATGAATAAAACCAGCTCATTAAGGGGCAGATATATATCTGCTTTATATGTATCATATAAATGCAGATAAAGTTTCTGCCTTTTAACAAGTAGTTACTGATCAGTGCCTTGTATATTCATATGTTGTCAGCTTTCATTTAGAAAGAGAAAGATGATGGATAAAAACTCAGTACATTTGGATAGATGGTACAAACAATGTTTCTTCTCAAAGCAGTTGTTCAGGAACTCTTCACTCTAGTGTTTCAGTTTCCTACTTAGCAGTAATCACAAACTACAATATAGGAAGTTACAGTGAAGCCTGACCTTAAAGGCAGTGTTTCCAAGGCACAAAATGAGTTAGGAACTGAAATCTCTTTGTAACCTTCAATAGGCTGCTTTCAGAAGACACCTTGTTTCTAGCAATTTCATCCTCCTTTATAATTTTTCTTCTGGATTACAGCTTTTCTAAACAGGTGGGGAACTAAAGATTCTTCCTAGTATAGTGTAACTGGGGGCTTTTTTTGGGAGGGAGGAATTGTTAAGAGACCAAATAACAATAGGAGAGATGTTGTTTTCCTTTTATTCAGTTAAGGAGTTAACTTTCAGCATGTGAAATGTATGTTTGAAGTAATATATATACAGCAGCTTTAAAATCTGTAAACAATGAAGATTAATGATATTCACATAATACTCTTTATTACATTCATGCATGTTGCTCTGTTCTTCACTTACAGTCTATTCTGGCAGACTTCCTTGTTATTAGCCATTGAAATGAATCCAGGAGTTAATATATCCAAAATAACGTACTGAATGATTCTGATGTCATAGATAGGCCAGGACTAAAGTGTGTTTGTTTTCCACTTGTCTCTCAGATTATTAAAAGGGGTTGCAACGTGAATGACAGAGATGGACTGACTGATATGACTCTCTTGCATTACACTTGCAAATCAGGGGCACATGGTATTGGTGAGTAAAGAAACATCATTATAGATGTTTATAAATATAGATTTAAACCTAATTAATTCACAAAGGCTAATCCCACAGACTATTAGAGTATTTTTCTTTGCAGTAGATTTTTTTTTTAGTGCTTGATTTTGGCTCTTTTAGTGGCCATCAGAAAGGAAGACACAGAACTGTAATGCAGTTATGGCTGTGGCAGCTGGGAGTAAGTTGAGTTAGTGGTATAGATATTGCAAACAATGGTACCAGTGTAAACATATATTTAATGTAGCAAAGGCTGTTTCAGACTGAGCTGCAAACTCAGTTTTAAGCTTTTGATGGTTTTCTTACTTGAGTGAAAATAAAACATTTAGGCAGCTGCCTGTTCCTTTTTTTTTTTCCTTTCCCTTTCGCTCCAATCATCTCTGAAGAAAACAATAATCTTTGTTTGCATTATTGTGATCATAAGTACAGGAAATAAGAGCATATTTAACTCTGTTTGAGCACCCCTATTGCCTTTTCTGTGTTGTGCTACATTTTTGTTGACCCAAACTCAGTTCTCTGAATTTGAACAATGTTTCTGAGTAAGGTCTGGCATAGGTTAGTGTTTCTGGGGTTGGTACAGCTTTTAATATAAACTTGAGCATTGTGGCATGTAATTTTTTTTCTTCTATCAGACACTAAAATCCTTTGTTTTGCTCTGCTGTGAGCTTTAAAGGTTTAACATACATTATGTGTTACACATAAGCATGTACATGTTTTTTTGAGGTCAAATAAATCTCTAATGCATATTCCGCAAAATATACCTTTTCAACAGGTGATGTTGAAACCGCTGTAAAATTTGCAACGCAGCTTATTGACTTGGGTGCCGATAGCAGTTTACGCAGCCGCTGGACGAACATGAATGCCTTGCACTACGCTGCCTACTTTGATGTTCCAGAACTTATTCGTGTTATTTTGAAAAATGCAAAGCCGAAAGGTAGTCATTGTTACTTTTGATTCATGTAGTTTTCTGTATTTTGTTATTGCTGTGTTGCCCCTAAGCTGGTGTATAGTAGACTTTTAAGTGTGGGGTTTGTTTATCCATTATACATAAATAATTTCTAATTTCTTATTCTTTTAGTCAGCCTCATTGTTTTATTTTTCTCTTAACCTATTTTTTTCTTTTTCTTTTTTTTTTTTTTTTTTTTTTTTTTTTGGGGGTGTGATTTAATGTCCCATTGCTGGTTTTTAAACTTGAGCAGAAAGCAAACATGTTAATTCTGAGTTGTTGAGGTCTAAGAGAACATAGGCAGAAAACCAATTCTGGTACATTCTTAGGGTTTTTAAGATTCCTTAGATGTTGAGAAATAAATTTGAAGTGCTGGGAGGAGGGTAAAGGAGAAGTGAGGATTTGGCAATGACATGTGGCAAACTGGTGACTGAAGCAACTTTGACATGCTCATTATTCCCACTTGGCGACTGTCTAGAAGGTCATGTGAGCATCTTTACTGTTTGGCATAAATTTGGAATAAAAATATGAAAAATTGGTAAAATTGGTAATTGGAGCTCTATTTGGAGCTGGAAATACAGAAATGGTTCTGAACTGGAACTGTTTGTTCCTAATTTGATTAGGATATCAAAACCAGTGCACAATTTCACTACTAAAATTATATAAATGTTAATTTGTTCTACTGTGCCATTTTTCAAAATGTTTAATAGATTTTTTTAAGCTAGCTGTAGCTAAAGATTTCAAAATTCTGAAAAGCTGAAAAGGTTTCTGGAGTACACAAGGCTTGCTTACCAAGTCTTGAATTACTATGGAGGTGTTTGTTAAACAGCGCTGTTATTAATACGAAATGCTTAAGAGGTAACAAGTAGAAGATGGTAGTTGAGTCTGCATCCACATTTCAATAGTCAGTGATAGTCTGGTCTCCATAATTTCCATCAGAAGATTAGGTCTTCCTTCAGACCTCATTTGCATTTGGTGTTCTTATGTCCTCCTGTGTAGTGCCTACAGAAGAGGTGGGAATTTGCTCAGCTTTCTAAGGAAACCACTGTGGTTAAATGTCTTGGCAGTTGGGAACTCTTGGATAAGCAGATGATATATTTTTTTATCTTGGAAAATGTGTAAAATGATTTGCCCTGTGATGTGAAAAGAATTGATAGGATTAGTAGAAAGAATACTCTTAGCTCCATACTTCATCAGGCAGCTTGCAGAGAAGGGAAGGTTGTATGTAGAAGACAAACATACCTTGGATAGATCCATACTGAACTGGAGGAAAAATGGTTGCTAATGTAAAAATAACTTTTCAAGACAGTGGTATACTGTCTGAGATAACCATTGTGAAACAGCCAGTACCACAGATGTTTCCTTTTGATTTACTGCTAAACTGTTTCCTTTATGACGTTCTGCAGTTAAATTCTTTATACAGATTTGCTCCTTAATTGTTAGAACAGAGAGCTGATTTGGTCTGAGATTATTAGAGGTTTTAAACATAAAAATTATTAAAGGCTTAAGAACTAGAAATGTTGTGTGATTCCAATAGACAATGACTGTAACCTGCATGGGATGCTAATGACAGACCATTGCAACTTACTAATTACCCCTAGATAGTTTGTGGATATTTACCAGGTAACATTTGATGTATATGGATTTATTTTTGTCACCTGTACTATGCCAACTTACAAAACTGTAAGAAAACAGTGTTTAAAAACTCCAAGCGTGGATCTTGCAAGTCTGAGGAGGTCACACTAGTCTAATTAAAAAAATAAATCTACACGTCAGTTACTTTTTAAAATAGGAGTACATGCAACTGTGGCTGACTCAGTAGCTGATATTGCTGATCAGTATTTCTGCAGAAAACACTTATTTGGTAGCCTTATTAAGCATGGAAGCTTTGATGGTTGTGTACACAGCTTCTATTCTGATTTAAACTGGTAACAGTCCTTGGACGTTTGATGTGTAAAAGGCACATCTGCATACGTCGCTGGCGTTATGATCATGTCTTGTGAATGCAGTCTTTTTCATGCATGCACCAATTAAATTTAAAATATTAAGCTTTGTATTCATGTTAGTACAATTGTAAAAATGTTAAACTTTGATGCCAAATTTGTTGTTTGACTCTGAATTTTATAAAGATCAATCTTTATTAGTATGTATAAAGTTAACATATTTATCCAGACATATGTATTTATATATCTTCTATATATGTTGATTTTTTTATTTGCCCCCAACATATTGATTTAGTATAACTACAGAAGGGTGTTAATACAGTTGGGATATACTTTGTTTATCATGTTGTAAGAAGAGCCAGTGGTCTTTGGGACAGAGACCAGTACTGGAAAATACTGGGAGACTGTACAGCCATGAGGTAGAAATTTTACGTTCCTCACTGATATTTCAAATTGGAACATGATTTATGTATTGCTAATGCTTGTTGGTTTTTGGTTTGTTTATTAAATTAGATGTCATCTTTAATTAACAGTCATATTCATAATTGACTCAAAGTGACATCTTTCTTGTATAGTTTAGGATAGGAGTGAAAGAATAAATAGACATTAAAACTCTAATCTTCTAGAACAGTAATAACTTCATGGCAGATGGAAAGATATGTTGGGAACAACTGACAGAAAGATACGTTATGCTAAATCTCTTCTAGTCGGTGCAGCGCTCTATTTTCCAAACTATCAGTGCAAGGCCCTTCAGAGTGCAATTCCTTGAAAACAAAGAAATTATAAAAATCACTGCTCTTACTTCGTTCTTGGCCATTAAATCACTATAAAGCAGAGGGATAATCAGTTTTCCTTTGCCCAGCTACCTGCTCGCAAAGGAAAACAACTGGTTGAAGATGCATCTCATTGACACCTGGAAGCAATAAAATACAAATATTTCTGAAATATTAATTTACGTGCAAAGTGAAAGTTAGTAACTTGTTAATCTTAGCACAGTAGATTGGGCATCCTGAATAGCACCGATTTTGCAGTTAAGTCATCAGTATTTTAAAATGAATGAAGGTAAATGCTCATCTTCCAGATTGGTTCGTGGTATGAATAAACAGATGCAGATGAGCTTGGTACTCTGTGTAGAATTACTTCTTAAAAGCATTTAGTACATAAATAATGATGTCTCTATATAATTGTTAACATAAACTGTAAAAGTGGATGTCCTTTCAAGGAATTTGTAGAGTGAAGTTTTCACGTAACAGAATTACATAGCTCACATGTGATTTTTAATTGCAGATGTGGACGCCACCTGTAGTGATTTTGATTTTGGAACAGCTTTGCATATTGCTGCATTTAACTTATGTACAGGAGCTGTCAAGTGTTTACTGGAACATGGAGCAAATCCTGCCTTTAGGGTAAGGAGTTAGGTTGTAGATTCACCAAAAGGTGAAAAATGTACTTGGAATGATTGAACAGTCTGTCCAGGATTTTGGTTAGCTAAAAATGCGTTACATGGAGTGACTGTGCCTCAGAAAAAATATTTGTAACTCATAGTGGATGATTTTTTTATGTTTTTTCATACCTGTGTGTTGAAGTTTGTGGTTTTGTGTCACAGTCTCGTTCATTAGTTCAAATAGCTTTTAAGATGTTCTTCTGTTTGTTGCTTGAGGTTGCATTTAGTACTCCTTTGTGTCTTGCAACACCTATCATTGGTAATGGTGGACCTTTTCAGAAAAACAGGAGTGCAGTCTGTGACCTCTGGAAATGCAGTGTCTCACTTAGCAGTAAACTTAATCTTAGCATAAGTAACTGATAATGAAGAAACATTAACTGCTCTGCCCGCTAACCAAATAAGAGGCCTGACTTACAGTGTAAAATGCTACTATATGTGTCTAGCAACAAATCTCAGGTTTTCATTGGTTTTGGTGGGTTTGTTTTGTTGTTTTCAGAAATAAAGCAAATAGAGTCTTGCTGTGTCGTTCCCTCTTTGAGCTTCCTATAATTTCTGAGTCCAGCGGCTCAGTTGAGACAAATCTGGAGGACTGAGATCTGGTAACTTAGCGCTTTTGAAAATAAGACATTGTAAATGCTAGTTTACATATTTAGGGATGTTTTGGCATCCTTACTTGAAAATGTGGATGTTCTTATATTTGTTTATATTCTAGGAAAAATATCTAATTTAAAGAATTAAAACCTTAAAAATGCTATGGTTTTGCATGATGAGGTTTATCTTGTCAGCAAGTTAAATCCTCTGCTATGGTATGCTTCTCCAGAATGACAAAGGTCAGATTCCAGCAGATGTGGTTCCTGATCCGGTAGATATGCCACTGGAAATGGCAGACGCGGCGGCCAGCGCGAAAGAAATCAAGCAAATATTGCTGGATGCGGTGCCTCTCTCCTGTGACATCTCAAAAGCCAAGATACCAAACTACGATCATGTCACAGGCAAGGCCATGCTTTTGTCCCTTGGCCTGAAACTGGGAGATCGTGTGGTTATTGCAGGACAGAAGGTATGATGAACAACGTGGTACTACCCTCATAATTTCTGGACAGTCAGTTTATTTCTCCCTTTGGAGATAAACCTTGAATTTGAAGGTCTAAAACACTTTGTGGAAGGTATGAACTCTGGATGGCAGTAGGGATCTGGTTACAGAAAGTAATAAACATTATGTGTTCAAGAAAGCCACTCCTATGAAAAGCAGTTTTGACAGGTGCAGTCTGCATTTTGTGTCTCTAAACAATTTTTTTACAGTCTCCTATAGTACATCAAGATGGCTCAGCTTTTATTAACATTTTTGGTGTCACATCAAGTGATGGTAAAATTTACAGATTACTTTCTCTGTTGCTTAGCTTTCAGTTATGACTGTGCATTTGTGAATTACCCCTGATGGCTTCCAGAAGGTGGTAAAAAAACCTTTAATTCTGCTTAGCCTAGAGTAACCCAATTTCACTGGTGCAATGCAGCTAAAATCTTTGAAGCAGTGCAGTGCCAGTGGGGTTGTTACAAGGTTCTGTGGAAGTATAAGGATGTAGCGAACACTGGTCCAGCTCAAATGTGAATTGCTGTTATGAAGCTGCCTTGCTAGACACGTTTTAAAAAATGTATTTGAAAAATGAAACATTGATATTGCAGTTAGTATTCATACCTTTTATTTGCTCTGATAGGAAGGGCTCCCAAATCATTTAAGAGTGCTAGTACTCTTTTAAAAGATTTCAAATATTTTTCGGGTAAATATTGAAGGCATTTGTGAGCAAAATTTTATGTTTGAGTAGCATTTACAAATCTGAAGTTATAATAGAAAAAATATTAATTATCACAACTGATGTGTTTTAAAGTGAAGTTCACCGAGAGTGCAAAGCAGCTTCCATTCTGCATTTTAATTTGGTGCATTCTTGAAATTGGGGCAGGAAAAGTGAAGGAATCACTAGCCATGCAGAAGGCATTTTAATTCAAGTATGTCCAGGAAGCCACTTACTCTAAAGACAGTAAGAAGTTCATGGAAGTTTCTCCTACAGAAAGCCATTGACCATCAAAAATGAGGACAGATAATAACTGGCAGTAACTGCCAGTTGATGGACGCTTTTTAGCAAGAAAGGGAAGAAATTAGTCCTCTTGAGAATCGTTCCTCCAAGTAAGGCACACAGCACTGTTTGTACTGTAATGGGCTTACTGTGGATGGATAGAGCTTCCTGGGCTTGTTTAAGTTTAGGGGTTTTTTCAACTGAGTATGCTATTACAGTGTTTCTAAAGAAGTTGTTGGAAGCTGTTTTTCTGCTGCCAAAGGCCAGCAGGGCTTTCCAGCTATCTTTTTTTTAAGGCACCCAAAGTTGTCAGAGGGCAGGTGGGAAGGAGAAATGTGTTTGTGCTTTTTGGTCTCCCTTTTCCGCATCTGCTCTCCTCCCTTCCTTTCTTTGTGTGCGAGGAGCTGTTCTGTGTTACTCCCACATTGTTTCCCACCCATGTTCTCCATTTGGTTAATGGAGAAGTTGATTTCAGTCCTGTCTTCCCCTTTCCCTTGATACTCCTAAATGTGTGCAGAGTGGAGCAGAAGTCAGAACAGGATGATGAAAAGGGTGCCCAATTCTTAACCTCCTCTTGGATCAGTTCTCATTTCCAGAATATGGAAACTTGGATGGGGGCACTGGGATGGCAGCATTTTTAGGAGCAGTGTTTACAGATTCCTGTTCTTGTTCCTGCTTCTGCAGTCTCCCGAGTATCAGCTTTAATGAAGCTTGAAAGCCAAGCACAGTAGATGCCTGAGGGAAAATGGATTCCTCTCTTGATTTCTACCACACCCATCATTCTAGTTGTTTTACAGGGTAGAAAGCTCTGCAAGCAGGTGTTTATATGTATGTGATTTGCTGTCCCTCAGCTTCACCAGCCCATGTTCTGCTAGATTATCTGTTATCTGAATGGAAACGGATGGTCAATGAAATGTGAGTGTTGGGGAAGCTGGAAGAAAACTTTTCTTGAGGTGTCCTCTGCTCCTTGCCTGCACCAGTCCGAGGGCTTGTGCAAAACTGGAGCCTGGGTTTTTCCACCTCCAGTTTAAGATGCTGGTCCCTTCCCTCTGCTGAATAAGTCCCTTTGGCTGGTGCCTGGAGGGAGAGTGGAGGAAGTTTGGCTGCTTGGCCAAACTTCCTCTGCCTGAAGTTCGTCTTTCGGTTGAGAGCTGAAAAGTCTAGGACTGGGTTAGTGTGATGTACCTGCCTATTACAGTCAAATTTTAAGGAGGTCTTCCGAGTAAAAGAGGAATAGGCTCTGGGTCACATTTATAGAATTTTTTATCTGATATTTGCATGGAATCTCAAGTTCAGCAAGGTATTTCCCTATGATTGTGGAACTATTGGTATGAAACACCCCAAACCCACCTTCTGTTAGGCATAGATTCCCATACCTTGCTGGCTTGGAGGGACAGTGCACAGTGGTGTTTACTGCCCAGTCTGTGCCTGTTATGAGATCTGTCAATAACCACTGCTTTTGTTTAATGCAAAATACACGCAGAAGGACTAAGAAGGTTTGTGAAATGCATTGGCTGGCACTGACAGATAAGAATGTTGATAATCAAAGGAGATTTTTATGTTTGTATTTCTCTGTTCTGATCAAAAGCTTGGACATGACTTGCTGTCTCCTTCGTAATCTACATGATGTTCTCATTGGCATTACTTGTTTAACAAAGTCATTCTGTGTTGATGCTTTTTGATTTAGGTTGGTACATTAAGATTTTGTGGGACGACGGAATTTGCCAGTGGGCAGTGGGCTGGCATAGAGCTGGATGAACCAGAAGGAAAGAACAATGGGAGTGTTGGAAGAGTCCAGTACTTCAAGTGTGCACCAAAACGTGGTATAACCTCTGATTTTTTTTTTTTTCATTTTTTTAAAAACCTGAATTTTAAAAAAAATGTTGGAAGATATGAACCTTTTGGGAGGAAGAAAAAAACACCAACCAAACAGATTCTGTTGCTTTTGGTTTTAGTGCTTTGTTTGTTTTATTGATTGTTTTAACTGCTTATAGTACTCTGGCAGCAACTACTTGCAAAACCACTGAAACAACCAACGTGCTCCTCAACCCTGCTCTCCTATGGAACGGTGCTGCTCAACTCCACTCCACCAGGATGGTGCTGCTCAACTCCACTCCACCAGGATGGTGCTGCTCAACTCCACTCCACCAGGATGGTGCTGCTCAATCCTGCTCCTACAGGAATGGTGCTCCTCAAC
>JAOXNG010000021.1:11480086-11492632 GCA_028566535.1 Scolopax minor
GATAGCTCTATGCAGAATTAATTAGGTTATAAGGAAACAGGCATCAATGTATATATCTTTGTGATGTAATAAACAGCACAGAATTCAATGGATAGCACATGGGATATGTATGCCCCTTGGCCCAGGGAGGTCAAACCTCTTGATTTTCAGCTACTTAGAGAGCTCTCCCAAGCTGTAACCATTTAGGCTAAATGTCTGCTTCAGCTGGTTGCTTCTCTTTTCTTCTTTCTTTCACCAAGTCACATCTTCCAGACAAACAAATCTAAGACTGGAAAGGCTGGAAAGGCTGGGAATCACACAATCAAGCAGATCTGACCAAACTTCTGAATCTAACACTTCATATGTGCCTAGCACCTATCTATAGCTTGGATAAGTTTCAAATGCAAAAATTTATTATGACAATCAGAGACGGTTCCCTTACCTGTATGTGTTGGTTGCTGGTACTCTCCAGATCTGAATGCCTTGGAGAATCCCTTCGGCTCCTACAATCACGCTGAGGTTGGAGTTCCTGTAGGCATTGTTGCATTGGCTTTGCGTGGGGCCATAGGGTCCACTGGCACCACAGGTTGTGAATAACCAGTGATCTGAAATGAGAATAGACACAAAGCATAATCCGAACAGCCAGAGATCAAGCAGTTGTTCTGCTCTTTGTTCACTCTCCCTTGCTGGATCAAGAGAAGAACCTGAAAATCCAAGGTTTCAGCCAGAACAAATACAGAATTCTTTTTAAAGAGTCATATCTCAGTATCTGACAGCTTGTATCTCGGTATTTGACAGATTTTTGTCTACATTTCCTGGAAGCTATCACAACTATGAATGCAGCTTTAGTTTTTCTAAGACTCAAAAAGGCAAAAATCATAGAGTAGAGTTAAAATGCAACACAGACCACCCAGTTTTGGGCTGTTGAAGCGCATGATCATAACCCCAAGACTAGTGCATTTTAGCCTTTTCACTTACTATAGACATTTGATGATTGAATTTATTTTACATGGGAAGGTAGCTATTAATTAGATAGAAACCTGTAAATACAACATCATCTCAGTAATTAAAATATAACAATAAACTAATTGTATTTTGAATAATTACTTGATCATAAGAGAGTCAAATTGAGCTTCAGAAGGCAAAACACCTAACGGAGGCCTTCAGCTCAGCATATTCTAGATCTGTGGGTGTAAATCAATGCATTCCTATTACAGCCATTTTCATCAACTGGAAGTACTAGCCCTGAACAAATAGATTTCTAGAACAAGGCTGTGCTAATTTGTGCCCCAAGGATCTAATATTTTGATTTGAATACATGACGCTGAAAAATGCTGTCCTTTTCATTAAAGATTCATTGTTATGGCCAGTGCAGTTGCAAGACTTTATGAGTTGCTTTCATAAACCCCACCCTAACACATTTGCCAGTACATCAGGAAATACTTCATATGTAATCAAAACTAAGATTTAGATTGTAAATAAGCAAATAAGCATTTTTAGTGCATATTAAATGGTTCATCATCCATACTTATTAATGAGCTAATATACACAATCTAATGAACTCTGTTATTTAATTCTACTGCCATTAAAGACAAAAGAGTTGAAATACCTCTAAAGAACATTATTTCTACAAATAATGTTGGGCCAACCAGCCCTCCTTATGGCTTTCTCAAAGGGTACAATTTTTCCCCCCAGCTTCCGCTCATGCATTACAACACATGCAGACTCTTTGAGCGATGGCACTAATTAGCTCAGATAGAGCATTAGCTTGATCTTCTTCTTGGAATTTGGAGCTACTGGCTAAGCAGATCTGGTCTAAAAATGATGGTCTATAGGTGTCTGGAAGAGAGAGGCCACCAGTTCTATCATTACTGTTATTGGAGGGGATTGCCCACCAGAAATATAAAGAAACACATTAGTTTAGCACAAGTTTTGAATTACTTCTTCACAAACTAATCCTGAAGTTGAATGCATGAAATGGATCAAATAAGTTGGCAGGACGTTAAGAAATAAAGTGGCTGGTTCTTCTGAGAAACCTTTGTAATACAATCTTGGCTATTCCAAGAAGCAATGGAAAGCTACTACTTTAGGAAAGTTTCCCAATCTAAGTGCTGCTAGGAGAATAATCTCTTTCTTCCTTCTTACTGCAAAATCTACATGACGTCTCCTCAAAAGTCCCCCGGCAAGGTTCTTCTAGAGATTTTGCTACTGATACTTGTTTTATTTTTACTTATTTTACTTATTTCTCCAATCCTTCTGCAATGAGTGGCAGTATAAAATCTTAAAATTAGTAGATAGCCAATGGAAGAATTCCCTTCTCCTCCTCTGCCTCCAGTGTCCCCCCCCAAACCCAAGAATAACAGGTAAGAGTGGAAAAGTACCCAAGAAAGCAAGGTCTAAAAGTTCCTAAAGCAAAATGCTTCGGTAGCTCTGATATCGACAGCCTTACACCAGAAGTTACTTGTGTTTATTCTTGAAAAAAAACCACTCCAAAACCAAAGCAAAATTTCACAGAAAGTGAAAGATAAGAGACCCATTCTGTCAGCTATCACAGTGATTTAACATTGCAATATCCCACTGGGCTAAGCCACCTGTGATGAAACATATGTTTAATAAAGCAGGCAAGTAAGTGTCTTCATTTGGAAGAATAAGAAGCCATTTGGATGTCTCCAGTGAAACATCAAACACATTCCCAAAGGTAAAAGCAAGTGACCTTCAAGGGGACAATAAGCCCAAAACATGAAAGAATCAAAATGGAAAACTGGAAGTGATAAAATCTAGGAGAGACCACAGCATGTGTACACTGCTGCTACAGTTAGGCTTTATATTTCTAAGTTACTCCCTTTAAATCTCATTCTTTATGTATCTGCTTACCTGGTCTTGGCAAAAGTATCTCTAGACTATCATATGTGTAACTGGCAGCTCTTAACTCTCACTGGGTTCTAGGGAACTACATCATATTCCAAAATGCTTTTTAATAGCCCTCTGTTTCCTTAAAAGCCCAATGTCTTGGTGGAACAGAAGAAAAATGTTCTCCTGCTGTTCTCCTTCCAGTGCAAAGTCAGTATCAGGGTAGGAGCATTTAAGATAAGTGAATGTGCATCTAAAAGCCAGTGAATCTGGCTTTTAAGAGCATGCGGAATGAAAAATCACAGTTATGTTAAGTCAGGGACTATGATGTAAGGAAGCTGGAGATGACTGAGTGCAGGAGGTACTTTCTTAGATTTCAAAAGGAGTCCTGTTGTAATTAATACACCGGTATATATGAGATTATACATAAAGCTGCCCAGGTTCTGCAGCTGCTGCAGTAAATGCTAGCAGACATATCTACTTGCTCTATTCAGGTAGAGGGTAGACAGGAATGGGAGAAGACGTGTGAAGTAGCAGGGCTGAGCAGTGACCTTTTGTCTGACCTTTGGGTCTGTTAAGCCTTAAGAAGAGAAGGCTCCAGGGAGACCTTATTGAGTCTTCCAGTACCCAAATGGGGATACAGGGGAGATGGTGGAGTGACTATTTATCAGGGAGTGGAGGGAATTTGAAATTGAAAGAGGGAAGAATTAGATTAGATCTTAGGAAGAAATTCTCTACTGTGAGAGTGGTGAAACATGGAACAGGTTGCCCAGAGAAGCTGTGGCTGTCCCATCCCTGGAGGTGTTCAAGGCCAGGCTGGATGGGGCTTTGAGCAACCTGGTTTAGTGGGAGGTGTCCCTGCCCATGGCAGGGAGTTCGGACTCCATGATCTTTAAGATCCCTTCCGACCCAAACCATTCTATGATTCTATGATTTGAACCAGCAAGGATTTCAGTAAAACCCACAACCAAGTGTTGTGCAATCTCCTCATCTGTCACTGCTGCAGGGACTTGCAAACAGTCCTCATCCTGTTTATGTGCTCTTTCATATGTGATACTGAAAGCCAGTCCAATGTGTAACAGCTTTGTCACTGAATTAAATGGGACAGAATATGGCATGGGAAGAAGTCACCCCTCATTTTGACATAATTAGGACAGATGGGTCTTAGTTACAATTCTGGATACAGGCTAAGACCCTTCTCCTTCCCTCTCTCTACTCTCTTACACATTTCACAAAGCCAGTCCTCAATCTGAAGATGTAACAGGAGCCCTAGATCTTAAACCACTCACCCAGTAACAAAACAGAGTACCGCCCATCTTATTAATCCACCACTCCTTTTTTTAAGTAAGAATAAATATTCACTCCCTCTAAAGCATTGATTTTCTCCTGGTTCTAGAAATGACTGCAGCATGCCTCATGAGCTCAGAGAGAGCATTTCTACAGGTTGCTGCATGCCACAGCAGTTTGCAGTAATTCAATTTGAAGCATTCTTTTGATCTCCAAAGACTAAAGCAGCAGGCATTGAATCAAAAAATCCTTAAGCAGCTAGGTAAGAAGCATAGATTTTTTTTTCCCATCTGTGCAAAACTATGGTCTGTTACATGCTGCCCAGCATCTCCTTCTTCCTGCAGCATGCGACGGGCTAACATCACCGGCATCTCACACTCACACCATGAGGCAAAACATCAGGACTCTCCAGTCTAAATTTTCTCAAGCAACTAAGAAGGTTTTGGAAGTTTGCCCAAGTTCACACAAGTTACACATATGCAGTTTCCAGAAGCAGTCATGTGTTCCTATGATGCAAACAGGTATTTAAATGCAAGGTCCCTATATATTCTGTCATTGGCAGTTGCATGATGCTAACTGGGTCTAAAAACTAGAAATTCCAGTTTAAGGTGGGAGAAAAAGAAGAGAAGCAAAGTTTCTATTGAGACTCAGAATAGGGGTACTAAATTTTCACTAGAAAGGTGTTAATAATAACCCAAAAAGGGTTATTAAGCATTGGAACAGGCTGCCCAGGGAAGTGGTGGAGTCACCATCCCTGGAGGTATTTAAAAGATGGGTAGACGTAGAGCTTAGAGATATGGTTTAGTGACAGTTTTTGACAGTGTGAAGTTGACGGTTGGACTCAATGATCTGAAAGGTCCCTTCCAACGCAAACAATTCTGTGATTCTGTAAATAATTCATACATCACTTCATTAGTCAGAATCCCTGCTTTCACAAGAAACATGAGGAAACATTTAGTCTTCTGCCTGTTCACCCACATGCTTGCCCCCCTCAAGTTCTCTGTCAGTCTCCCCAATGTATTTGCTAAGGTCCCAGCAACAATATTTTGCAAGAAATGCCATATTGGCTCTATTAAAGCAGCTTTTAAAAAATTCGCTCTTCCCAACTTTTCTTTCCAAATTAGATTTACTGATGTATGTACACACAGGAACTCACGCTTATGTAGAAATCAATTTCACTGGCACGTATAGTGCATAAACTCTGTATCGCAGAACAAACGTAGGCATTTCAATCCTCTAGGGCCTAAATGTATTAACTGGCATTTGTTTAATTAAGTTGGTTTGAACTGAGGTTCAATTCATTTCAAACCAAAACTTTACTGTGATTTGAGAAAATTACCAACCAACCCCCCACACTGCTTGGCTGATTTTGGAACCAGAGTTATGCATTAGTGAAATGCACCAGTGCTTTAAAACAATGTGTAGGCAGCTCATGGAACTTGCTGCCACAACCTCTACTCTCTGTTCCAGTCTTTCCTTACTTCCAATAGAATAAAAAAATCACATTAATAAGGGCTATAAGGTCTCGTGCTTCAGGGGCACAAGAACCCCAGTGGCTAAACTTCTGGAGGCAATTAATTCTGTTAGTTGTCCCTCAGGGAGTTCATTTTACTTCTTCCTCTAAGGCAGATGTCATAAAATGTAATGTCATGAACAAGGAAAATGTTTGCTTCATCTATTTGTAAAAACATTCACAAGCTCCCTTACAATACTTGGCTAATAAGGGAAATCAGAGGCTTACAGAAAATCACCCATCTTCATCTTCACTAACATTTGGCTGCCATTGGCACCATGGGAGGTGTGTGTGTGTGTATATACCTTTTACTTGGTGCATAAGCAATCTGTTATGTATTACCAGTAACTCCAGGGCTGGTCTGTACTGAAAGTTTGTAGGCAAAATATATTATAAGTGTATAGAAGAAACATGTTCAGTGATGTAAGGATGGAAAAACTTTTCGAATTTGCTTTGGGTTCTGTTGTTTAACAGTGTCCTGAGAGCAGTAATTTGACATTATGACCTTTTCCAGGACTAAGTTTGAGGTGGTGCAGGGGTATGAAAGATGGTGGTAAAAAGCAGAAATAGGTCGTGCTCATTCCTGAACTGTTAAATGTGTCTACACAGTGATATTAATGGGATATAAGATGATCACAGAAATAAGGGAATCTTGCCAGCAATACCAAAACCAGTTACATGGGCATAGCCAGACTAAGAGGAGGCAATTTTCAACTATTTATGGAGTTACTATTTCTACCTCTGTCTTTTCAGCAATGGAAGACTTGGACGTGTTTTTCAGTTCAACAACAAGAGCATCTGCAGTGATGACAAACATGTGCCAGATTGAACCTAAGCAGAATTTCAAATAAATATTCAAAGCTTGATTCATGCTTTAGATTTTTCTGAAGTGTCCATATAAAGGGAACACTCTCAGGGCATCCTTGTAGGAAATTATCTGTGGTCAGTGTAAGAGGGCAAGGGCATTGAACAGTTATGAGAACCACTTGTTTATTGCTACCTTTTGGCACCAGAAACTAACAAAACAGCATGAAGAAAATAATTTTTTTTCTCTTTTATGTTCACTTAAGAGACAGTGGGAGACTTCCTTAAAGGGTGGTGAGACATGCTTTTATTTTTTAGAATTTGTTCACAATTACACACAAAGAATAGTAGAAGTGCATGTTGGATAACTAAGACTGGCAAAATTATTAAAAACACTTTCCTAAGATTTATAGCAGTTTCTGCACAATTTAAACTGCTATTTGTAAGAGTGGGCAGCTTTAAAATTTAGATCTAAAAAGTATGAATTGCCCTGTTTATTCAGAGAGATTTATCTCCCTTATTATTCAGGGAGAGCATTTATCCTAATTCAACTTCACTATGTTGAGATCCAGTTATATGTTGATTTTTATTATTGCACCTTTGCAATTTTCAATCCTATGGAGAAAGCAACTGTAAACACTGCAATAAAGAAATTCATGCCTGCATAATCTGAGATCCTGTCATCCATCTCTGAACATTTTCTATCACTATTCAGGATACTGCTTTTGTTGGGAGGAGGGCACTGAGCTGTTATTCACTGTGTTAATTGACACTTAATACAAAAATACAATTCTGCAGATACCTTTATTGTATTATGCCAACAGTTCAGTTAGGATAATTGTACACAAAGAGCAACCAAATTTAATTTTCTTTTACTTAAAACTCGCTCTGCTTTTCCTTTCAGCTCCTTCATCTGATTAACTAATGTGACTCAGAGTTCTTCCGAGAAACAGCCATGTAAGTACTCGTAAGAGGACTCTGCCCGATGCAAAAAACAAAATCTGTGCAACCACTAAGTGTTGGGACTAAGAGGCAGGATCTGCAGGAAAACAGTAATCCAGTCTGGAGGAGGAAATGATCGATGGCAGTTTCCATGCAAGAAACCATGGTTACACAATGGCTGCTGGATGTGCACATCAGATGGGAAAAAACAATGCAATATTTGAGGAAAGGTTAATCTTTTTGTATATTACACAACACACCATTTTTGTACTGTGTGCCCTCATGTAAGCCATCAGTGGGACAGAGGAGAAGCTGAAACACCAAAAAAGAGGCTATCCTCATGGTATTTATAGCCTATTCAGAAGCACCACAAATCCTTAATTAAAGCTTGATTGCTCTGTGTCTTGTTATCTCCTTTCGCCTACTGAGAATCCTATTTTGTCTCCAACAGTTTCCATGATAGTAATTTGTTTACCTAGAGTTCCTCATTATTGCTCACTGTATCTTTATATGCCTGAATTTCCCATATTCTGGCCTTGTCTATAAAAAACCTTGCACTGGTTTGATATAAATTGGCTTTTTAATTGGTAGTTAAACTCCCTGTAGAAAAATGATATGGTTTGAGCAGCTTTCAGTTTTACGTAAACTAATACCTAATCAATTTAAAAATGAAGTCAAAGTAAGCTTGGTTTATATGAAAATAAACAGTGCACAGATTTAACCATTTCAATCAAAAATCCTAGTTCCGCTGAAGTTATTTCAATTTTCTGGTTTTCTGACAACTTCTTTGCAGGCTGTTTTCAGAATTAAGTTTCACCTGCAACCTTTCAGCAAGAAGCTGGTATGTCAGCAAATAACATGTCATTAATTAACTGAAAAGGAAAAGTATTTGCATTGTTTGATGATCATCCATCTAATGGTCACTGGCACTGCAAGGAACTGTGTGACTTAAAACCTACAGGGATTGTTCTGTGTTGGTCCTGGTCATCATCAAGAAATTACGGGAACACCACCGTATCAGTTGTAGCAATTTTGGGTCTTATTCTCTATACAGCACATTTATCACCCTGTGTGTGACATACTGACAGTGGCTACAGATTTCTAGAAGCTTTAGGATCTTTCACATTGCATGTTTTGAACCTTCTGGGTACTTATCCTGGAGGGACTGCAAGCCATACTAAAGCAACAGCAAAGCCTGAAGAAGTACTTCCCTAGGTACAGGGCCTGAGAACAGAAAGGACATGGAAGTTGGGGGTGATGACTATCGATTCTGCTGAAAACTGATTTCCATGCACAAGCAAAACTGTCAGGTGCATGTAAGAGGTTGTTCTCAGTTATAAAGGAGTGAATCGAGGTTCATACCCTTGAAAGCAATGGAGCTTCTTTGGATTTACTGTCATGTAAACAAGGTGATACATGTCTTTCAGATTGTTGCTATGTATGCTGATGGGTCTTGGGGAGGGCATTTTATTATCCTGTTGTCTTCTCAGCTACAGGAACACAATTCTTTTTTTTAATATGAATTATTAAGAAGAAAATATTATAGCCTGTGATCCATCACACAAGTGAAAGATCACATTATCTGTAATTAATTTTGGCTGAGCTCATATTGGTGAATGCAGTCTTTGAGACTTCAGGGTGGTACGGATGCTGTTGGTGTACTCACACAACAGTAAATACAAGGCCATCAAAGCAAAAGCCTTGACAGACTCAGCCTAAGGTTTCTTAAGTGCATTACAGGATGCAGAAAGAAACAAGATTAAAGCTGGGTAAAATGAATAGCCCAGGGTCCAAAGAAGCATCTGCACTATTTACTGAGAGCAGGGACTCAGCCACATAAAGGAAAAAGGTGATTCAGTGCTGGGGAGACCCTCAGAAATGCAATGACTACACCGAGGACACAAAGGGGAAAAAACTGCTGAAAGAGTGATTTCAAAACTCAAGGGATGGAGACAATTTTAGGCAAAACATGAACAGGACCGAGGATCAAATCTAGAAATTAGGCAAGCTGACTTAGATACTGCAGGAATTGCATTGAATTTTCACTCCAAGGTCATAAAAATTATTTCAATTGCTCAAAGTACCTTGGTGACCTTATCTTCTACTCCCTGGTAATCTGATTCCCATTATTTCTACTATCCACTTATTTCTTCAAATTGCATTCCTCAGATAGGACAGTGAGCAGAAAAGCTAGATGTCCCATCATTTCAGGTCTAGTGATAATTAAATAACAAAATTCTCAAAGAAACCTACAGCCATGAGATTTCTAGCCTAACACACACATACACTCACTTTACATTAACTTTGCATTCAAAATTCAGGCCATTCTCCCAATCTGAACCTGATATTCTGCATTACTAAGACAGTACATACTCTGGAAGGAAATGTACAGCAGCCTTAGGGAACTACATCACCACCTAAGCATTGACATTGCTATGGAAAGTCAGCCACAAGTCCACAGTCTACACCTGTGTATGGATCTTACCACAAGATCACTGACCTAAGAGCAATACTGAAAGCACTTAAAAAGGCGTCTCTACTTACAGTCAGGAAACTGAGCTACAGATACTGAAGGGAACACTTCAAAGGATCTGCAAAGAGAATGTAAGGGCCCTTTTAGAAATTAGACCTTTGTGACCAGCCCAAGCTCACACACAACATCTGTAACAGAGCTAGACAGATGCTACAGCTAAAGCATGGGTCCACCCAGGCCAGTATCCTCATATGGGCTCATTCCCTCTGAGTCATTCTCCTGAGATTCCTGTCCGTGCCCCTGCACTTTTCTTGCTGAATCACAGAATGGTTTGGGTTGGAAGGGACCTTAAAGACCACCCAGTTCTAACACCCCTGCCATGGGCAGGGACACCTGCCATTAGACCAGGTTGCTCAAGTGCCCCATCCAGCCTGGCCTTATACACCTCCAGGGATGGGGCAGCCACAGCTTCTTTGGGCAACATGTTCCAATGTCTCACAACCCTCACAGGAAAGAATTTCTTCCTGAGATCTAATCTAAATCTCCCCTCTTTCAGTTTAAAACCATTCCCCCTTCTCCTATCGCTCCATTGCCTGATAAAGAGTTTTTCGCTATCTCTCCTGTGGCCCCCACAGATACTGGAGGGGGCTCTAAGGTCTCCCTGGAGCCTTTTCTTCTCCAGGCTGAACAACCCCAACTCTTTCAGCCTGTGCTCATAGGAGAAGTCCTTCAGCCCTCAGAGTTGTGAATCAGGAAATGAAGCTGGTAAGGAGGAGGGAACGAAGCCAATTGAAATAGAAATGTAGACCTCAAACCAGATATATTGAATATGTGGGCAAAGCCCAAGAGGGGGGCTTGTTTGGGAGACAGTGATGTGAGAGGGAGGGAATGGAATTCTTGCATCTATTTGGCTGTGCTCTTTCAAGTGTGCAATGAAAGCATTACTGAAAAAGCGAAGCTATGTTACTTCAAACCAAGCCTGTATTGAGATAGAGATAGGGGCTCAGGTCAACACATGATAGACTCAGTCAATTCAGAAACTTCAGTTTCATTCCTGGCTATTTTTAAATTACCATGACACCAAATAAACCTGTCTTTCAGTTTAAAAGCATTTTTTACTTCAAGAAGAGGCTCCCGCTGGTTCTTTCTTTCACTGGTTGCCATTGAAATCCAAGTTACAGTTAGCAGCTAAAGGTAATTGCTTTATAGAGCTTGTTGTTTTGTTTGTAAGGGACTTGGGAAAAGCTCTTGTTGTGGTTTAACCCCAGCCAGCAGGCAGGGCCAAGAGTAGGGAGAAGAGGGAGGAAAGAAGGGGAAGGGGAAAAAAATCTCCTAGGTTTAGATAAAGATAGTTTAATAGAAACAATAACAGAAAAGGAAAATAACAATACTAATTACACGTCACTTTCACTGCTCAGTAAATTTGCGCAACCCGAAGTATAAATTTTTGGATTCCTAGCCCCCCGCACCAACCCCCATTTATATACTGCATATGAGGTCTATGGTAGGGAATGTTCCACTGGCCATTCCATTGTTTGGTCCAGGCCCCTTCTCAGCTTCCACTGGATGATGGAAAGAGTCCTTGAGAAGCATAAACATCACTTAGCAACAGATAAAACAACATGCATTGTTGACATTCCTTTTATGGTAATCACTAGAAAGAAAATTAACTCTCTTCCCGCTGAAAACAGGAACCAAATATTTATTTATACAAGAAATAAATAAATAATCACATTGCATTTAGCCACAACTAACTGAAATCTGTTCTAGTTGGAAATCTCTGCTGTCTGAAAACACTTCTCAGACCAGACAATTACCTGCTGGACCAGAAACAGGGCCAGTGTTAAGTTGGAGATTTCCCAGAAGCCTTTGTTCCCATCCAAACTTCTTCTGGCCACTTCTATTGGTGAACAAGTTGCTTGAGTCTGGAGTGGTACCTTGAGGTGCCTTCTCTCCACTGACTAGAAAACAAGTCACATACTGGTTTATCACTGAGGGAGGCTGAGTCAGTGTGTAATCCAAAACTTAAGCTAAATTAAGGGCCAGGAGGCTTCTCTGCTGAGAATAAGAGTCTGCAGTCACTGGATATAACACTATTAAAAGGAAAGGGCAGATTGACTTTTCATTGCTGTTATGGAAACTGTGACAAAAGAAAAATAAACAGGAATGAGTGTTGGGCAAAACAGCCAGTGAATGAAGCCACAGAGCAGAAACACAGAATACAATCTTTAGCAGCTGTTAGAAAGCTTCTGTTTTAGCCAGTAAAAATATGCATAATCTTTTAAAATTACAGCCCAGCTTTAAGATCTCTTTAGAATATGGGAACCCAAAGTACATGTAACTTATGCACAGAAACCTAGGAGGGAAGACTCACAGCCCTGGCCAATCCAAATTAACACATCACAAAGCATATTAAATATTCTGTGGTTGGATGAGGAAGTGGTTTAGCAGTTTTCAATCTGAACAGGGCTACAGAGGTTGTAGCTTCAATCCTAGAAGATGAAAAGAGACCCTTGAGTTCTACTGCTCAACCCAAGATAGAAGTTTCATCTGTTCAGAACAGCAGTCCCCCAATTCTCAAGTTAAGTCATTGCTCTGAGGTACAGAGCGACAGATCATTGAACACATTTACAAATTAAGCAATTTACTATGCATGAGATTGTGAGAGATAAGCCAGACACAAATGCTCAGTAAAAAT
>JAOXNG010000021.1:11495205-11506018 GCA_028566535.1 Scolopax minor
GGTGACTGACACCCCGGAGGGCCGTGCTGCCTTCCCACGAGTCCTGGGCAGACTGGAGAGCTGGGCAAGGAAGAACCTCATGACGTTCAACAGGGAAAAGTGTAGGGTCCTGCACTCATAACCACAGGTTAGGCGTGGACGTGCTGGAGACAAGCTCCGAAGAGAAAGATCTGGGGCTCCTGGTAGACAGCAAAATGTCAATGAACAAGCAGTGTGCTCTTGTGGTTTCCTCCTTATGAGAAAAGGCTGAGAGAGCTGGGACTCTTTAGCCTGGAGAAGAGAAGGCTGAGGGGAGATCTCATTAACGTCTATAAGTAGCTAAAGGTTGGGTTGAAGGAGGAGGGAGCCAAACTCTTTTCAGAAAAAAACTGCTTCACAGTGAGGGTGACGGAGCCCTGGAACAGGCTGCCCAGGGAGGTCGTGGAGTCCCTTTCTTTGGAGATTTTCAAGACCAGCTTGGATGCAGTCCTGAGTGACATGCTCTAGCTATGGGCAATCCTGCTTCAGTGGGGGAGTTGGACTAGATTATCTCTACAGTCCCTTCCAACTCTAAAAAATTCAGTGAAATTCAGTGAAATTTACTTTGTGAGAGGATGTTCCTGTGTTTAGAATGATGGTTTTGACTGTTTCAGCCACCTGACTCTGTCAACAAACATCACCAGGTTCCATGTTGTTCTTAAATATAGTGCAATTTCCACTATCAGAGATAACAGTGAGGTTTGGCACAACCCAAAACAGACCCCACAGATACATATGCCTTTTGAATATATCTGGATTGAAGTGTGGTCTTCTGCAACTGGTGTTCTTGCTAAGCTGCAGATGGGGACACCCCATCTCTGAAAAAACAAGTCAGAAAAGTTGACCCAACCAAAGCAAAAACTTCAAACAGAAAAAGATCCTGAGAGATTCAAAGGGTTTAGAACCGAACACAGTCCACAACAGAAAAGAGTCAGTACATAACTATGTTACTCCTTCTTTATTTCTGGTAAAGTAAAACAATGACACTTCAATAATGAAATTTCTTGCTCCTTAGAGATATACATTGGACATATGGAGAGACTTCTCTAAACTGGACTTTTTCTGTTCTAAAGACGTGAGCAGCTGGTCTGAAAGAGCAGGTGACTGACACAAAGAACAGAGGATATGGTGAAGGAAGAGTATCCCTAGCATCCCTAGCATCAAATTATCAAGACATAATTTTCCTTGCTAAATGATCCACCGCCATCAACTCAAAAGGTAGCAGCTCCATCCAAACAAATCTGAATATCACAAAAGTGTACTTTTTGCCTTCTCAATCCATACAAAGTGCAATGGCAGTCTGACGTTGGTTCTTTGCTGCTATACTTGAAACCCATCGTGGGTATGGCTAGGTAGAGAACTTAAAGAAACATAAAATCCTTGGATGTTAAACTGGCTTCCCTGTTTGCTCCATAGTTGACATCTCACAACACTTCAAATGAAATGACAAGATCTACACGAGCATAAGATGTTCAGTTCACACATGACATGTGAGTCTTAAACAAAAGCTGTTGGACAGACAAAGTGGGTTCTGATCCCCCTTTCCTGTAATTTACTGGGCTAGCAGCAGAGACTGAACCATATGGGAAACAGGTCCGAAACCACCACAGGTCACAGCCTGCTATGTAATAGGAACTATGTCAGGGTGTAAACTACAGGCTGTAGCTCAGCAGATGCTTCTCCCTCCCTGTTCTGGGCTGCTGAAATGTCCAGGAAGAGGTAAAGCGGGTATGGATTCAGCTATAGGTCTTTCAGGTGGCTGTGTCTGAAAACCAATGCCCTGCATGCAGTGAATCTAGGTGCTACATTGAAGAGACCACTGAAACTGAGTCTTTGATACATTTGATCTTTGGCCTGTATCACTTGGGTATGTGGGCATTTTTGCTGTGTACTTATGTTTGCAAGGTGCTAAACCAAAGCTGGGAAATGAATTACAAAGACAAATAAGCAGTTCTTAGACATAGTCTTCCATGTCAGCTTTTCCCTTCACTTCTGCAGATTTTAGTTCAGGTTGCATAAAAGAAGCACAGATACTTCTGCAAAGACTACTTTGTATGTGGCAACTAAATACTTCTGAAAATAGCTGTAGGCAATTTCCTTGGCAGAACCTATGCTTCATGCCCCAGGGTGTTATCCTTGGATGCACCGTTCATGTCATGCCTCTTCAGACAATAAAGGGTTGTTTCAGACAATAAAGGGTTGTTCTTATGAGAATTAGCAAATGTTCAGCTGCTAAGAACAGAAAGGCATGACACAAATCAGTATTTCTGTCACTGAAGGGAGTGCCCTCTAACATGCCCATGTAAGAAGGCAATAGGTTGTGCCTTACTTGCATTCCGATTTCATTCAAGTTAAGAGACGCCCTTGCTTATCTTACCTGCAGGAGCACTGGGACCAGAACACTTGAGAAGTTTCCTGAAGTTCACAAGGGATGAAAAAAAATAATGACAGAAATGCTTCCAAAATAGAGAATCTTGTAAATGTCAAAAACTGTTAGGACCATCAGTGCTGCTCTGGTTTTATATTAATCTCTTTTTTTTTTTTCTAACATGAGTGCAGTTTCAGTACAAATCTTCTCTTGAGACCAGCATTTCTGCAACAAATAGCTAATCTTTTTCTCTTCTCCAGTTTAATAACACTATTAATTTAGAAATATGATGTCTTTCAAATTCCATTGAAACAAGATCATAAGTTAACCAACATTTCAATCATTAGCTTTAGTGGTTTTACCTTAATGGGCTAATTAAGGGAAATTTAATCAAAACTAAAGATGGAAATGTCACACATCAGTGAGATGGAAAAAACCCCACAGACAACCTTATTCTGTTGCCCCCTCCTTTTTTTATTTTTCCTTCTTTCTGTTTGATCCCTGAAATCACTGAAACAACTCCCTTTGAATTTGGTGCAAGCTGCTACTGAAACCCCAGAAGGATATGTTAATGCAGTGACACAGTAAAACGCTGGTGATGATGTCTTACTGATAGTTTTGCACAGATCAAAGTGCTCAAGCAATACTTCAACTGGTACCTGTATAGCACAGATACTGGTCCACAGCACCGTGTAAACACAGATGCTGTGGTGGATGGTCATGAAAGTGTCTTCCTGAAGACAATTACAAAGGAGCAGAAAAATTAATGCTGGCAGGTTTGATTTGACTTTGTTGCTTAATAAATCCCAGCAACTTCCTCACATGGAATCCAAGTACTCATCAGATGTGTTTGCAAGCTAGATTTCTTCATAGGAATGAAAATACAACAGCTACAAAAGGCTTGAATAGCTTGGATATTAGAAAAATCATTGCTTGAGTAGTGGAAATTACTTCTTATCTATCTCTTCTTTTGTCCTTTGTTACCCCAGGAGCACAGTTAGAAAAAATGTTCCTTAGATGTATGACAACTGGGAAGTACAAGTTATGTCATGTAGAGCTGAGTGTCAGCTTAGCTGTGAATGCAAAAGGTTGTTTTTTGTTTTTTTTTTCTTTTAAAAAAAACCTGTTTGAGGCAGAGGGGAAATACTCTACCAGGTAGACAAAAAAAACCCTAATTCAAATCTCCCCTTTGGGGAGCATCAGCTTGGTTGTCTGAAGGATAGAAATTTTACAGAAATTCAGAAACCACTCAAGGCTGACTACTGACAAAATATTTTAGAGATGCAGATAAGAAATGGCACCAAAGGCATAACAAATAAGCCTTTTTTGATTTGTTTCTTTGGTCCAACCTGTGAAATTTCAATCGAGATTAACAGTTCCTTGAAAGGAACAACCACGCATACTCCAACTCAGTTAAATCTGACAGAAACAGAATAACATCAAAGCCCATCAAATGGTCAGGATCTTTCAATCTTGAGTTTTATTTCAGTGTGGTCCAGATTTGAGGTCCATTAAATCAGCCTGGGTTTTCTGTTCAGTTGTTTCTTTTTACTTACTGATTTTTCTCTTGATCCTAACAGAAGACTGGTCCCCCCATAATATCTGGGGCTTATTTACAGACTGAAATATAAAGCTAAAAATATGAAAATACATCTATAGTTATGTTGGTACAGCCTCCATAAGGACAAACTGTTTTGCTTATATCACCTATTCTTAGGTCTTCATTGCTCAGAAATAATAGCTTTTGGGTGTATTATACCCACTTCTTTTTGGAGGGAAGTAAACCACATTCTCCTTGAATTGAAGACCTCAGAAAGAAAGCTGATTTTGCGCAAATTCTGCAGCTCCCTCCCTTCAGTAACAACTCTGAATTCCACCGAAATATTGTCCCTGGCTTATACAGACAGTTCAGGTTTCCATTAGCCAGACTCAGGCAGCTGTCTTCATGCCACTATTTCAGAAAGGCTCATAATAATTATTTTTTTCTTTTTCTCATAAAGCTAGGGATTATTAACCAAGATTGAATGTTAATCTTCTCTGTACTCAATCCCCCATGCAGCGACACGATCACAGTGTGCCTGTACGTACAGATCCCATTTCATAACTTGTAATGTTTTGCCTCTGATGGAACTGACTTTTCTCTCTGCCTGGCTAAAATAATTACAGCTGAACCTGCTTGAGACTGAGGTACTTATGGAACAGAGAAACTTCTGGTCACTAACCCTTATTACATTCAGGTTCCTATTAAGTTCTCTGTTGCATTGTTAGTTCACTTCACAAAGGAATACTTACTATTTGGGATAAAAGACATAGGTGGAATGAGATTATTTGGAGAAATATAAGCATGTTAAACCAAACTCATTTACAGTGACAGAATCGCCATGTAGGAAGTTACTTAATAGCTAGTAATGAAGGTTGAGATTCAAAGGAGTTATCAAAGGCAATCATGTAGAATACATACGTGCACAAAATCTGTAACAGGTACTTGGCACGCGCTGCCACCAAGCTCCCTTTTTTCAGACAAACAGAACAGCCATCAGCAGAATAATTCTATTTCTGAAGTGGAACAGTAGCAGCCAGAGTTAGTGCTACAGAGCAGAGAAGCAGTGATACAGGCATTAAAGTATCACTCTATTTTGAACAAAGTAATGTGGGACCACCTCAGAGCAACACAAGCTGGGCTTCTAGGATGGATATAAGATGAAAGAATAAAGAGATCTCAGTGTAGATGCAACCAGTTAATTTATACCTGGTAATGTGCAGGCAGATATATGTCTAGCCTGTATGGAGGGTCCCTATTTCTTTCTAGCAGAATGGGAAAGAAGTTCAGGAATAACAGGAGACAAACAGGCCTGTGAAGTTAAAAAAGAACAATCCTCAACAGGCTTATCAGAAAACAAACAGCAATTTTCCATCAAATAAAACAATTTTACAATAATACAGCTCTTTACACTGCTCTTAACCCAAATATTTTAGCACTGCCTTAATGTGTAAATTCCAGTAAATAAAAATAACCAATTCTCTAGCTTTCACTAATTTGTGCAGATTATCTAATTTGCAGATAATGTGTTCTTCAGAGAGGGGTAGGTGGCTCCATGTGGGACAAACGAAGTATTGTTCACTTCAGTTGAGCGTATTTAAGTAGCAAGCTAAAATGCAAAAAGAGACTTCACCTTTTGCATCTGGTAGGCACAACCTGTTCATCCAACAGTGTGAAGAGCTGATGCACACAACTGGTTTCCTTAACCATAACTGCTTTGATAGCATATCCTTTACGAGGCCCTTTGCCCTTCCTTTCCCACAGACATTATCAAGCGTTTGGGATCGGGTTCCAGTTCTGTACCCCAAACACCATGTGAGCCAAGCCTCAAGCTTGTTTTGCCAACACTCTCCACAACGTAGAAGGACATCTAACTTTGGGAAGATAGAAAAAGCCAGGACTTCAGCTTCTTTTAAGGCTACACAGAATAGGTAAGGCCTCGCACAGGATCAAATGGGAGGAAAGAAGAACTCGTCATACTCTTGGAAATTGTGTGCCCGGGGCTGCCCAGGCCAACACAGTGCTAGAAATCCAACATCCCTCAGTCCCAGTTCAACTTCTTTGTCTTACTCCTCCCTATTTTCTGTTCCTGCCAAATCACCTGAAATGTCCTAGATGTGTTTTTCTGCCAAAATATAATTTCTCCAGACAGCCTGAGGGATATCAAACATTGAAGAAATGTCTGTTTCTAAAGATAGAGATGATCTAATAACTTGGAAGTCTTCCTAATGATTCTTCGAACTGCTATAAGCCAAACATGGAAATTAAGACTAAGCAGCTTTTGAACAAGTATTCTTTTGAGCACTTTTAGAGCATATTATCTTGTTATTAATAACACTTTCCATTCAACTTCCCAATCATAATGGAATGCGCTTTAATTTTGTGTGGAACTGGTACACTGGTGTGCTTTATTCAAGAGCTTTACTTCTATGAGGCAATTTAAAGCTTCAGTTCCTCCTATAGGAATATCATGCTTCTACTGCTGACCCTTGCAGCTACTGACACAGGAACCAATTAGAAAAAGACAGAGACAGCAAGCATCAGCATCACATTCACATCAACTAAATACTTCTTACAGTTCAATAAAACTGTCATTTATCTCCAAAGTATATATAATGCAGTCTCCCCAGTACTGTTCCAGTGTACGCTTCCATAGAGTTCCCTTCTACTCTGTACGTCAGCCCAGATTTCCTAAGAAACAGGTTTTGAGATGGTGAGAAAGACACCTGCAGTATTTTAAAGTCTCACAGGAGATTTTCTCCCTTGTAGGAGGACTGGTTTCAACTAAATTCATCTTAGAAAAAGAATTAGTGCATTTTCCGTGAATAAATAAGGACAAAAACTTTTCAAGGGACAGTCAAACCTCAAAGTTTTCCTTGCTTATGTTTTAATCTCCAACAAACTACCTTCTCTCAGTGAACCCAGCTAATTCTCTCTGTAAGTAATGGGTAAGTCAGAGTGTCTGCGCTGTATATAGAATAATCAGTTATCAGTTGAATCTGTGATTCCACATGAACCACTGCCAGCCTGGCTCCCAAGATCAAAGTATTCTCTGCCTGACTCTGCAACCAGAGAGCATTTAAAGGAAAGCAATAGTATAAGAGTACAGAATAATTCAGGTACAAAACATTCCCCTGGCAACATTAGAAAATAAATCACATAAATTATAATGGCAAAATATACCATTCTTCAAAGGAAGCTCAGCTGAAAGGAATGAAGCAACCAGGTATTTTTACAAATGGTGCTTCAGCAGTGACTGCACAATAAGCTTAATGTTAATATTTTTTAAATCTTTGACACACACATATTAATTATGCATTCAAGACCAAAGTGTTGGCAGTGTCCTTGTTGTATTTGCAGCTTACATGCATCCCCAAGAGCCAGCAAGATAAAAATATATTCATAAAATGTTTGCTCAAACTTCTTACGAGGCAGACCATCCTTTAATGAAATCCATTATTTCTAGGGCATAGATTTCCAAAAAGACAAAGGACACCAGTGCTCATGACACAGACTTTAAATTAATCTTACAGCCTAAGGGCCAGGGCAGCAGGGGGTGAAGTATGTCTGTGCCTTCTCTGTAAACAGCAGAAGCCAGAGCACATACAAAAAGCAAACAACGAACAAGAGTATTCCCTTAAAGCTGACTTGTAAGAAACAGCTAAAACAACACTTTTTAAATAAGCATATGCTACCAGATCAAGCATCTGATACCAGATAAACCTATTATGCTTAAAGCCAGAATACAGTCATAACTTAGACAGCCCTTTATTAAGCTGAGCCTTCTGCTACAACTAGCGCAAAGCTATTCACCCTTGTCTGATTTTCAGCAGGTTCTTCTCCCATCTTTCAGCTTCAGAGCTAGACACGTTGAACACTGGGGACTTTGATACCCAGAAAAAAAATCATCTATGGAGCTCACATCGAGCTCTAGCAAACCACACAAGAGGATCAAACACACTACATGAAACAGTATGTGAGAATAATATTTCCAGCCAATGAAATGGAGAATCAGGAGTTAAGCACCTTGCTGTAGACTACTCAGTGACCCAGAGTGTGAACCAATGCCACCACGCAGGAGTTCTAAAATTGAGTGCTTTGTTCCAACTGCTCAGTTATTCTCATTCCCTACCTGTAACAGAAGATACCTCCCAGGGACAATGCACTTCATCTCCCTGAAGGAATCACTTTCAGGAGTGATGCTGGCCATTGTCATTGCCAGGTCACTAGTGATGAAAGGAGTGATGACCATGAGGGAGGATGATGAAGAAACTCATACCTATACAGTATCTCTGGGAGAGGTAAGATCATCCACTGCCATACTCCCAAACCTTCACTGTTGTTGGAGTGCCAGAAAATTCGGCTCTGTTCCTTTCCCGTCTTGTTCTCAACCAGCACCAGGGATACATTTCCTAGCAAGACACCGCGGATGATCCATGACATCCGTAGCTAGAAGAAAGAGAACACAGGAAATAAAACATCAGAGTATTATCCAAAAGTTCACAAAATTCCCAACTCTTCTTTCATCATTTTCTAATCACCAAAAAGACAATTCTTCTCCCTTATGCTCATGTAATCCTTTTAGAAAACTCTACAGATGTGAAAGCCTGTAATACTAAGTATGTGCTATTTAATATTGGAACCATTGCCCTTTCTTTTTGATAAAGTTGTGTCCAAAACATCTCTGCTTTAGCTTTCACATATGTCTATAATTTTAAAGGGATAAGCTATATACCTCTATTATCTGCAGTACAAAGATCACACTCTCCTAAGAGATCCAAGTTAAGATAAAAAAAATTTTCAGCAATAAAATTTCATAATCCAGCAGCAGCAAAACCCCAGGGAGAACAGCTGCAATAAGCAGGCATCACTAGTAATTACGTCCTCCTCCCCCCAATACACTTTTCAAAAATCAGTTTTCCTTACCTCTTTCCAAGTTTCCACAGACTTTCCAATTAAAGTTCAGTAATAATTAGGTTTTTTATCAATGAAAATACCTTAGGGAACCTTTTTTCCTAACATTTTTCTTACTTTAATGTAATTGAGTCCATTTCCATGCATTTATCCCCATATGTAAAGTTATTTAAAGTCATTTTCTCATTTTATGACTTTCTCTTATTGTATGAAAAGAAATACAATCCCATCAGGCTAGTCTTGGAATCCATATTGTATGAATACAGTCCTCTAATTTTTGTTGATAAAGAGCATAAATGAAATACTCATATATATTACATGGTATCCCTTGTTGTAACGGAATTATTAGGGTGGTACAGACTGATGCTGCTGAAAGGGAACCTGGGTGAGTAAATGAGATGCACCTGATGGTGTTAAAGAGCAGAGTGAGGGCTACTGCTGGGGAGAACAGGTTAAGAGGAAGGTGCGGCTTGTTATGTGAGCAGTACAGGTGGAAGGAAAATGGTGATGGTATCTCCCAAGAGCTCCCAAGGAGAATGTCTGTCTTTATCAGGAGCTGTAAGGAACACTTTTTCTATAGAGAAGAGCAAGAAGTTTTCATTCCATCTCAGTTTATTTCTTCATCTGGACAATAGGCTCCCTCTGGCTTTCCTCTTAGTCTGAAGGAAGCCTGTTATGTATGTTTCTCTGTATGTACTGTGTGTTTACCACATGTGTACTGTGTTGTGGGAAATACTCAACATCTGAGCCTGTGGTTTAAACCCCTCTATAGTCAATGGGCAGAAATAGGCAGTGGCAGCTGCAGAAACCACCTGAGCTGTATCAGGATCCTGCTGTAGGACAGGATCCCTCCCCATGTAGATGTGCCTTGCCCTCTCTCTGGACTATGGAGAGACTCTAGATGACTAATGTGGATGTAGATGTGTCAGTTTAGACAGAGAAAATAGACAATGAGTATTATGCTCACTACCTTTTGCACTGCCGGGGACACCACGTGATGCTCCCTTGGACTGGTTGCCCAACGGACACTTTACTCATTCCCAGGAAAATTTTCTGAGCCTTAAAAATTTTCAGGAGAAAATTTTGTTCAAATTGCACAGAACTCCAGTTCCCCAAGGTATTTCCCAAGCAACTGGAAGGGAAGATTAAAGAGCTGCATTGAAATGAACAGCAGTGGGAAAATCAGGTGAGACAGACACTTAGTGTCAGTCACAGACTGACAATAATTGACCCAATGTTGGGCCACTTTCCTGTCTTTCATTGCAAACTCATGAAACGAAAGTTAAGTTCAGTGGTTTTAATTGCAACATCGTTCTCTGTGATGTCAGTTTATGGATAGGTTAAGCCTCTTAGAAAAACAGCTCCATAAACTGCAGAAGGAACTCTCCTTCGGTCCCTCTTGCAAAACATATTCCAGGAAATCATGAGGGAAATAGTATGCATGGGGAGCCATTTCCAGGAAAAAAAGCCTCAGGCTGGATGGGCTAAAGACAAGAGAAACTGAAGAGTGTGGAGGGGAAACATAATCACAGAAAACTGTGTTGTAACTGCATATCTCAATGCAGAAATAAAAATGTGCTAGACAACTTCACATAGGTTGCTTCACATGGTATTTCAAATTTTTGAAATAAGAAAGATAAGAATATTGCTTACATTTATCTTAAGTCCAGCCCTTATGCCTTAATTTAAAATGTAGAATGAGACAGGGATCTTATGAAAATAACATCTATGTAGTCATGCGACCAGAAACATTGTGAGAGCACACGGAGTCAAGGCAGGTAACACAGACTTGCCCATAAAACCATGAACTGGACACTTCCCAGTCACTTCCCTGTTTGAGTCAGCAATTGAGATACCTTTCTTTCTTCAGTGTAATTCCCCACCTTTTTGTTAGAAGGAAACCAGAGACACCCTTGTTACTTTGTTGTGCAGACACTTGCATCCTTTCACTTCAGATTTTGCTATTTGTGAGC
>JAOXNG010000021.1:11506118-11519934 GCA_028566535.1 Scolopax minor
AACTTGATATATGAATGGCAACTCCAAATTCGTAGTACATACATGGTCTTAATGTCAGGTGGAAAACAAAATTAAATAACCTGTTGTGCTTTTATACTTTCAAGTGCCCAAGAAATGAGACTACTGAAATTACAGTAAAGATTGCTCTCTATTAAATATCATTAGACTACCTTTCAGACACAAGTAAGTTCCCTTGAGAAAACTGATCAGGAATAAACTCCTCACCTTCTTTTTTTAAAAATAATTTTAGAATGCCAGTCGGCATTTAAAGCACTCAACCTACAGCAGTGAAAGCAACTCCTCTTACTGAAAGTCTATATGTGAAGCACTTTTAGGACCCTAATGCCAACTCTACTGTAATGCACTATGTGAAATTTCTAATACAGGTAACTTGGAGCAACTTCACTGTGCCAGTTTAACAGCTCAAAATTAGAGAAGTAAAGCCCTGAAGCTCCTACTATGCAGGAGCTTTCAGACCTCTGTCTCTTCTGGAGACCTGCCAGACAGTAAGAGGCAACATCTATATGGTCAGAAATGAGAAACGAGCAACTCTTTGATAGCTATTAGTGTAACACTAGAGCAAGAGTTGAAGCAATTGATAAATTGGAATGGATGCCTTTGCACACATGTCAGCTGTTTGAAGGAAAGACTTAGTTGGCATTAGATGGGGGAGATCAGCTCATTGGCAAAGTGCAATATGTAGACTCTAATGAACTGGCTCTGAGTGAATCGACTGGCACTGTGTCCAAATGGGCATTTTTTGTGGTGATTTCCATGGTTTCTAAGCTTCACAGCAGGGCAGTCCGGGTCTTTTTACACCTGCTGAAGTAAACCAGAGCAGATGATGAGCTGGATGCCATAGTAAAGACTTCTGAATGGGGCTGGCATTCATTCTACAGAATACGGCATCAATGATGGCAGATGGTACTACACACATGATGCGTGTATAAGTAGTGCAGCGGCACATTTGGAAAAATCTGAATCTGGGCTGTTGGTGGCATCCCCCTAACATTACATATCAAACATCTCCCTCTGTGCTAAGCCAGCAGCAAAATATTCAGAAGCTAGAAACATCTCTGAAAAATTAATTAAGCATTGCAGGTAGGCCTTGGCTCAATGGCACATTGCTTTCTGGCTGCAGAATCCACCATAGCTGATGATTAGCTGTTCATACACAAACCCACTGACTCAGTAAATGAAACCCTCTAAACAGATTTGGAGAAAATTAAAGAGAGCATGAGCCTGTAGTAAACACACAGCATATTGAGGCAAAACTCGGGTCAGATGGCCACATGCACTGTACTGCAAACACCATCTGGAAAGATGTATTCAGAGAATCTCCTTAGCGCCTGAGTTTGTGGACTTTCTGAGCTGACAAACAGGAGACTCAATTCATACAAGAAAGAACAAAAAATCTGACCCCTATCAATATCAGCAGGGCTTGGCAGGTTTAACAAGACAGGTGAAGGAAAACAAGGATGGTAGTAGATGATTTTCTATCACAACCTGCATAACTTTAACACCACCTTAGAACTGAGACCTTCATTTTACTTCCTTTATGCTCAGAAGGAATAAAGTAGTGGGAACCTTCTGGGTGAAGTTTGGGCCTGCTTACACCTGGCAGCACTTACTTTGTTCTCATGCCCCCAGTCCTTGTCTGCTACCTATAATACTTGCTGAAAGGAATTGCTCAAAATTGGATTGGAAGTGTGGATTCTTGACATACAGACATTTATTCTTCTGAAAAACATAACTCTTGTCTTGGGTCTTCTTCACTGGACAGGAAACAGTAGAAGTTGTTTTCAAATGTGAATGCACTGACCCAGTAAATTTAAGTCAGCCATTAAAGAAGCTCAGAAAACACCTCATCATTGAATAGAAACTGAAGCTGCAAATTGGAATATTGTTTACACAAAATTAGGCAATAGCTCAGGCACCTCTGCCAAGTCTTAATAAATTTTGTACACGAATATCAACTACGTTTGAAGCATGAAATTTATCACATTGGCAACACTGTTTTTCTTACCAGAAATGAGAAATGGTTGCACACAACAGTATAAGCAAAGACATCTATTAGGACCATTCAGCAATTTAGGTTTGGACTCCTACAAATAAGAAAGATGACCAAAAGATCTTGTTCCTGATTTTTGGCCAGATCAACAACTGTGCACAATCAGTCTCTCGTTGGCTACTGATACTTCTACTTTTGCTTAGAACTCAGATGTGCAAACCCCTTATGTAAATAATAAAATTATAAGCAACTGATTTGATCATATAGCTTTATAATACCTAGGCAGGCAAGAAGAGTTTGCATTTTATGTTAACAGATTCTCATGCTATTTATTCTCACATTATTTCTTACTTACGTTTACTTTTATAAAATCAAGAACTTATTAGAAGCACCTTCATTTTAGGAAAAAAGCAAACATGAAAATAAACAAAACAACAAGAGAGAGAGAAAGAGAAAGAGTTGATAATTTTGCTAACAGAGTACTGTGGAACGATCAGGGCTTCAAGAAATTTCAGATACTATAGATCATCCAATCCAATGACACAGAAGCCAGGTGGCAAAGGAACCAAGAAAAGATAAAGACAGATAACAGTGAATAAGCTGTACAGATTTAAAAACAGCGCTTTAAAATAAAAAAGAATACAAACAACATTCTGCAAAAAAAAGCACATGAAAGGCTGTGCTAGAAGCATATCTGTGTTGCATTTTTTATGCTTGTAAATGTTCTGAGTCAATATTATTACCATGTACCCTTCTAAGTTATTTAAAGCTCAAGGAATAGAGGTGAGAGAGAGACACGCTCTGCAGGTGTCAGCATGGGCTCAGAACGCACTTAGGGAATGATTTATATTATTGATTCACATGCTTTAAAAAAAAAACAACAAACACAACAATTTGGCACAGAATAGAGAAAACTGAATTAATAACCACAGAGGATGAAAACATCTTTATATCCAAAAACTTGAACGAGAGTGCAAACTTCAACTATACTATTTTACAACAACATATTGTATCTATTTTCTAGAGAGTATGTTTACATTTAAAAAGTCATTTCAGGCTTAAAAGAAGTCTGGCTCGGTTTAGTACTTACATAACATAATAGCTAGTTGAACTGTCAAAATAGCATCAGTAAAAGATTTTCATTATTTTAAACGTGGTCAAAAGCATAAAGCTCTTTTACTATCACAGGAATCCATTTTCATAGTTTGTCAGCATAACTATACTCTCTAAAACATTTGACCCAGGATTTTACATAAAAATGAAACGATCTGCTTCCCAATCACAATGTAGTCCCCCCTGCAAAGAGTCACCTTCTTTTGTGGAGACGCACGCGATAACTTTTAAGGCTAATTTCAAGTCCATCACCACCCAGGCAACACCACCTCTGTTGTTATTCTCCTTCTCTATTACAGACTACACCAAAACTGCTTGCATGGCTTTTCTGCTCTGATACAGACACAGGTCTTACTCTTATGATCTCCAGGCAACATCACAACCTTCTAAGCCCGAGGATGTAGATGACAGGAAGCATCTCTTAAAAATGGAACGAAAAGCCAGTCGATGGATGTGATTCTGCACTTGTGCAGCCACAATGCTGGGCCTGAGTCAGATGGGATTGCCTCTTTGTCCAGAGGTGAGGTGCCAGAATTGAGTCTCCAGCTTCCACAGCGCTAAGTGCTCCTTGGACATCTGCAACACACTTGTGTCACCTCTCTGACATCTTTGCAAAGTACTGAGGAAACTGTGTGTGTGCCTAGGGCCCATCAGCTGTGGCAAACCAATTTGGCAAAACAAAACAGCTGTGGCACCACATGGGTGGTATCTGGGCTGACAACACTTCCCTTGTACTTTAATTGCAATGTGGCTTCCCAGGTTCCTTGACAGCAGTACAGCTCCTGATGACATGCACATGGATTTTTTTCTTCAAAAAGAGGAAGCATCTAAGCATCCCACAACTCTCTTGGCTCTGTCAGCCTTTTGCAGGCCAATTGAGTTCCACTCAGAGCAAGGGAATCACAGTGTGAAGAGAAGAGGGGAATAATGCTGTGCTTTATTGTTCGAGCTCTATAAATTCTGCATTTAAATGAGGCCACTGTTTGGATTAATTCTTCACACTTTATGTACATTCTTGTGCTCAATTACATGTGTTTTGTTTCCAATGAACTTTTACATGTGGGTTAAAAGATTCCTGAATAATTTCCTGAGCATTTTGTTGCATCTTGCCTTTCTGGCTGCTTCAGGACAGATACAGAGCATCTTCTCATACCACTACGCATACCACTTCTTGCATTTTCCCAAGATTTAGCAGAGGTGCCACGGTTCCCTTCTACCACATAAATTGGGTTTTAAACACACACTTAACGGGGTCAACAGGCAAAGGACTCTACCAAATGTACAACATGAAAAAGATAACAAAGACTGTCTGGACTGCAAACGAGAGATTCTTTGAAACCAGGATACTCTAGCCAAGATTTAATAAAACAACAAAAAGAAAGAGAAAAACTAACTGAACCAAGAACAAAGGGCAGCATCACAAACTAACCGCTCTGACCTGCCAAAAGTGCTGAAGAACAAAGAAAATGAAAATATAAAGCTGCTCAAAACAAACAGGAGCAAAGTGCAATACAAAGCTACACACAAAATGCAAGGTACATTAAGGCTAATCCCAAACATGTCTGGGAAAGTTCAGGCTGGGTTTATTACTGTATCTCCTGCATGCATTTTTACCCTTTTCTCATCTTTTAATGGATGTGGGGCAGTACAGAGTAGGTCAGGCTGATTTTTCCTTTCCTAAGTTATGAGGAGCCTCCCACAGGGCATGGGAAACGCTAGGGAAGAACAGCCTGCAAGTAGCCCAGCACACTCTGGTGACCAACCTCAAGCCAGAGAGAGTACAAGGATGAAGGGTTATGCTTGTCTTGCACTTAGTGGCAATCACAGATCATGCAGGCTCTGGAGTGTCCAAGTTCTAGCATCAGCACTTTGGATCAGGCTACCCCACAAGTCTCCAGGGAATTAGCAGTCACTGTCTCAGACTGCTCAGTTGTGGTAGAATTGTCATTCTACCACAGTGGAAGATGAAACAGCCAGGCTGAGGGAGAAAATACAAACCTCAAGCATCAGCAAACTCTTTGTGGTTAGCACCCAGATTGCTTGACTGTGGAAACACTGTGGACTGCTTCCTACAGCATTGAGTCCTGGTTCCATGGACATTCTAGCCAAACCCCAGAATCCCCCAACATGGTAAACAGTACTGCAGCAGGTAACACTCCTCATGCTGAGGCTGAAGCAATTTTAAAAGATTGGAGGATCTTTTGATTAAAGATTAAAAGATCCAGGAGAGGGGAGTGAGCTGAGTAGCCGGGGCAGCATGTTCAACCTCATCCCTAGGAGTTCATCTGAGTCAGGTGTAGATAGTGGGGTAGGCATTGCATACAAGGAGGAGGAAGGATGTTAAATGACAGGTTTAAGAACAGCCTCCATCACTAATGTACCTCCATTGTTAATATATATTGGTGCAGGATGTGAATGTGAGCAGAATCTGAGCTACTAGCATCAGCTGTCAGAACTAGCCACCATGTAAGTGAACATACAAGGAGAGCAAGCAGATAAGTAATGGAGCATGAGAGCTGCATCGAATACAAGAAGCAGGGTGGGTTTATGTCTTGCATTGACTGTGAAAGAATAAATGGGTCTAATTTGCACACACTCTGCCACATGAATCATGAGCGAGTTTTGTCAGCGGGATTTCAGTTGCCAGAGAATCTGTCCTTGGCTGGGACATGCCAGATAGAGTTGTCAGCAGTGATAGGTAGATCATCTTTTAGTGCCTGAACTTGAGCCAGGTCAATCAGAAAGTGAGTGAGGTTGAATAAACACAGGACAACATTATGGTTTTTTCACCACCTCTTTTCTGACTATAAATTCACTATTAGGAAGTTTGTCAGCACCTAATGGAGAAATAAGTGCATAGGGTGGAATATGTCCTTTTTCCTCTTGTGTTGTGCTGAAAAGCTGAATTAAATTATTCTGCTCACAGACAGATTGTTTCAGTAAAATAGAATTTGAAGCCACCAGGGACTCATTGAGAAGAGAAGCTTTTACACTATATGAAAAGGCAGGAGACACAAACCCTCGCCAAACTCCTTCACTCTTTATTACTGACAGCTGCAATGCTGGATGCATCCAGATGCCTTTTAAGTGCCAAGGGGAATGACAGAGGTGGAATGGCATACGAGGAAATGAAATATATGGCAGCTTCTCCCCTGATGGCAAGTTAATTATTTGCACTGTCGTATACACAAGAAAAAAACCAAATATACATTGGGAAATCATTCACTCTAATTCCTGTGTCAGGTGGATTATGAAAAACACTTGCTCTTGCTGGTCTGTCGAAGAACGAGGTCTTAAAATATTCAGAACCTGCATAAGCCTTTGTCATACAAGGGAGGAAAGCCAAGGTAGAATGTATTTCCTAAAGAAGGAGGACATGAATATATCAAGAGAGTAAAACCAGATGTAGTTTGACTTTGCTTTATGAACTGAGATATCCAACAGAAGTGAAGCAAACCAAACTTTAAGCCAAAGAAACACCATCTTCTATGTACTTTTCATTCCAGAGAACTTTCTAACACATCCCTTCTTGGCCTTTTTGCATTTTAAGATCAATGGAACAGAGAGGATCTGTTTCTTTTTGCCTATTCAGTGATCAATCAACAAACACCAAACTATTCTTTGTTAGGATCAGTTTCCCTAAATCCTTCTTCCTCCAGGATCCAAGAGCTTGCATGAGATTTCAGGGTGAACATACAAGACATGAAATATTCTAAGTCACATGGTTCAAAGTCTTAAGTCACTGATAAATCCTATCAGTGATAGGATATATCAATTTGTGAGGCTATAGACTAGATGCAGAGGTCATCTTTCTGAAATCTACAGTTTAAGTGTTAAGTACAAATGATTCAGAAATGCCAACCATTGCTGTCTACTGACCTAGTGCCTATATTTGAAAACCAGAGTCAGACACACAAAAAAAAATTCTGTAAATTGTAAAAGAAAAGAGAATATCAGGACTTGCCTCGCAGAGGGAGTTCCTCAGAGGAGCTGGAAATGCAGTGCTGGTCATGACAGTGTTTGCTACTGCTGGTGCCTTGCTGGTGTTAAGGAGGAGTGCACAACCTGGACAAAAGAGCAGAAAGAAGGTCAAACTGCAGCACTCGCTTTTTGATTTCAGGGTTTATGAAACTTCCCAGACCCACATTAGCTGTCTACAGGAGAATGCCAGAGATCAGAAGGCTTTTTCAGTTTCTTAGGGATATAGCTCCATGTGACAAACATAATCAGGAAATACATTTAAGCCTGTCTGCCTTCCCCCTAGAGTTATCTTATGTTCCTCCAAGACTTCAGATTCATCCTCCTTGCAAGGCTAAATACAAAAAAGTAACTCAGAAGAGAGTATTTCTCTTGGCCAATCCCCAAACAAAATACAATGGTGGCAAACCACCACCAGAGTAATATTAATGTAGTTGGAGGCCTCTTTGCTCTTTTAATCATTTGTTGTAACAAGAGGAACAAGGACAGTAGTAATGGTAGGCCTTTTGCTTGGCAGCTCCGTATGAAAAGGTGTGTATTTGCACACACCTTTGTATTTCAGCTCTGCCCTCCAGGACGGTACCAATGCTTTGAGCCCAGTTCTTCAGGCTTTCATTAAAATTGCCTCTACAGCAATCACGAATCAGCAGTGCACCATTTGTGCATCCTCTTTGCTCTCCACTGCATTCCCTACACTTTAAATACTATTTACTCTTACACACCTTCTATTGAAGGAAAACGGTTTTGCTCTGGGCTTCCAATCCGCCATGGAGAAGGATGGGTCGCAGAAGAGCCCTGCATCCAGCCACAGTCTCCTTCTTCAAACGAACAGTAGAAGCCAGAGGGAAGATTTTCTGCAAGAGGGAAAGACACAGGCACATGCAGAAGAACACAGGTGAGCTGAGGAGAAGACTTGTGGGCACACAGAGAAGTTGCAGTGACTATTTGGACCAGGTTGCTCAGACCTGAGGACACCCCCACAGCTACTCAGTCCTTTTGTGTGCAATCATGCATGTGCCTGACCATGGGGAGGGTGGTGGCAAGGGTAACAACCCCAAGATTGTGACTAAGTGACTCCCCCATACACTTTAATGTATCCAAATGAGAGGACACATCTTCACATACACTATGGGGTCTCCTAAATATCTGGCCTCTATAGCTCCACAGGTATAAACCCACTCAAGGTTACACCTTGGAGAAGGCTTTCATAGTCTTTTCCTTCTCCAGCCCCATGAAGGGAAATCTTGGAAAAGGTTAAGTTCGTACCACAATTCCCCTCATTTACAGTGTAGGTCTCCAGTCAACCCAGCTCAGCAATGTGGCCTTTCTGGGAGCACTGATGTGGTTTCAGGTAAAATACTGAATCTTTTTGTGCCTCAGTTTTTGTACCTATGGATCTGTTTGGTGAGATGAATGGGTGAAAAGAGGACAGTTTATTTTAAGCCATAATTTCAGGCTTTGAAGTGCACTCATTCTGTCACTGGCTTGGGATTTCAGGCAAGTTTCCAGCTGCAAACAATAAAGTTACATTAGCTCTTGCCCTGAGTCACACACTTATGTTGCCATAGATGAACATCCTCTACTTGGCCACGAATCACACATTTTCTTAAAAACTCAGTAAAAAAAAAATCTTCCCATCATCCTCAATAAACACTCACTGCCTCCCTAATTTCTACTGTGATCCAGTTTTACCTTTGTTTTTCTTTTCTTCAACATGAGGCCAGACTCTGGACTTAAGTAACCCCAGCAGAAAACAGACCTTGTTAAATGCCATGTGAAATCACAACCACTGTAACGTGATTATCACTTTGAGTGAATCACTAATGATCCTTAATGTAGATTTTGCATCCAAAGTTGTGCAGCTGACAACTCTGCCAGGTACCAGAAGGCTTCCCAGTAGTAAAAAGGGCACAAACTGGGTTTTCTGGTGAAAAAGGTAGAGCACAAAGCCAGCCTGGCAGAAAAAGGTGCCCTTTTAATATAGAGGATGATAGAATAAAAGTAATAAGATCAACCAATCATTTTACCCTACTATAGATTCTAACCAGTCCTTGGGGCCAGTAGTACAAAGGTCCTGAAAAACTTGTTTAGTGGGGGCTATCCTTCTCCCAGTAAACCAGAAAGCCTGCTGTGATGAACAGATGTATCCATAAGAGGGATGATGATATTCCTGATTTCTCACAGTTTTAACATCATTGCCTACTCAAATCTGTACTAAAAACCATTTTAGCCCACATTTGTTTTCTCCTTCCCTGTTCTGCTGAACTTCCCTTAAAACTATCGAGGCTTTTTTTCTGGTTGCAGGTTGTTGTTGGTTTTTATTTAAAGGAAGGAAAATGAGACAAGAAATCTATTCAAAACTGCATGATAAAAATAAAATTTCATGAGCAAACACATAATAAACTCACATAGCCAGGAAATTACTTTTTCTTTTCAACTGCTTGTCAAAATCAGAGCAAAAATTTCTTAATTTACAAAATGTAGGGTAGACTCCAAACTCCTAGAGCAAGAGGATGCTCTGGTCATGTGACAGTGGCAATTTCATTTGCTTTTCTATGAGAAGAGTAGACTCTTGAACTCATTTCATTTTGTTATGGTTATCAGGAATTTTCCCCTCTGAAATTTTCTCATTTGGAAGGGAGGCACCAGTATCCAAATCCCAGATCATTTGAAATATCAGCAGAAGCCCCTGGCTGAGACTGCAGGTCAATTAAATACCTGCTGACTGGGCCTCAGCTTTGACTCACACACCTCAAAAGGCAATTCATTGTCAGTGGTGCATTCAACCACTCCCTGGTCTACTCAGAGAAAACAGTTGGGGAACACCACAACTGCAGGGTCTCAGCCATGACTTTTGGATTTTCTAGGAGCCCAAATCACAACTCACTTAACAGAGGAAATAGAAACAAATCTTATATCTGTGGCTTTTTAATTTGAACCTGGACCCTGACACAGTGATGACAGCCATGTTTTAGTGTTAATTTCTGTAAGCACTAAAATTTGTTATGAAAAGATCAAAACCTGCACTGGACTTAAGGCTTTTTCATGTTTTTACTTTTAAAAATTACCAAATTAATTCAGCCTAGTCTTTAACTGTGGAGCTGTTATGCAGAGAGTTGCCTCCTTGTGTTTTGCCCCTCGATGGAACTTGATTCTATTTCATTGCACAGCCTGAGGCTGGGATCCAAAGTAAATGACAAATTATAATGTGTCCTGAATTCCTACTGAAACAGCTTGGCTCGGTGTCCAACTGAATTCATTTCATGGCCATACGCTATCTAGGATGATATAAACAAGCCAGAGCAGCAGGAGGAGTCATCTAAGTAGCAATCCCTGCCTGGAGGCCAGAAAAAGCTCAGTGTCAATGAACAAGTAAGGACATAAACAAGAAGTTATCACTTTCCCAGAAAATTTCATTCAAATTAATTTTTTATGAATTTTCAGATATCCCACGCACTAAATGCCTTTTCTCTGCTGCTCTTTCTTACTTTGAATCCGTACAGCACCTACAATTCCACATATTCCTACTCCACATAGAGCTCTTTTGCTGGCTCTCTCTGTCGATGTGTACTTCTCCATTTTCTGAGTGCAAACTCAAAATAGTGCAGACACTGCACTGACAAGGGAAAGCTAATCTGACTCTATTGAAAAATCGAGTAAACCAAGGGCCAGGAGTAATAAAGGGATCTACTGAAACTTCCCATGTTGGATATTATTATTAGTGGCAGAAACCTCAAAAAACTTAGACCTCCACAAGATTAAGATGCAGCTTCTCGATATGGGACAGAGAATAGAGTAACCCAGTGAGACCGGAGCACTGTGAGAATGTAAGAGTCTGCTTTTATTTGAGTGATGAAATAGAGAAAAGCTGTAGGAGGTTAAACTTCTTCCTAGTCAAACATTTTCAAGCTGTCAGAATGATTTAGATTTTGTTTGAAAGGTAATTAAGTTCAAGGGTTTTTTAACTTTAACACATACTTTTCATACTTTAATAACAGGAAAAATTAGCAACTGGCATAATTTATGAAGTGGATGAAGCATGCTCTTGTTTCCAAACTAGGTGTAAATCAGCCAGATACTACAGTTTAATCTTTTGGGTGAAATTCCAGGCATATTATGAAAGACACAGGCATACTTCTACTTCTACTCTGGTATGCATGGACTCATACCAAACGTAGGAGGAAGTCTCAGAAAGCAAAAAGATTATCTGCTAACAGATCTTAAATAAGCTGATAAATTTTAAACAGAAGCTTGTTTCAATGGTTGCCTATATGCTAGAAAGTTGGTCTGCCAAATTCTGCCAGAAATGAAGCATAAAAAGGGAAAATAAGGGATGTTGTAATGCCATCCTGTAATGCCAAAAAGCTTTGCTGAGATCAGAACTGCCAGAGGTTAGAATTTGTTGCTAGAGGTACAGCTTTTGATCAAGAAGGAAGCAAAAGGACTAGCCTATGCAAGACAGGAACCTTAAGAGAGCTCTGAGTGGCAACAGATTGCTACTTCACCATTTTGCTCGCAGGGACACTCTGCTGGGCTAGATCTATCACTAGGACATAAGTAAATCCTGTGGTTCCTTCATGCATTTTTTTTCTGGAAAGTAAACCGGCCCCTGTAGAATTAATTATCTATACTTTTTTTGTTCACTTGCTCATGTTATCAGAAAATCAAACTTTATAGGCTCCTATTCTAGCTGCTATCTGGTCTTTTGACAGATGTGGGCATGCACTCCTCCAGCTGCAGTGCACAGCCCAAGGCACTCCTTTCCTGAATCAGACACTAGTCTTCATTATCTTAGCTGGACACTTAACATCTTTAAATATTCAATTAGGCAACAAGTTAAAATAACCTTATATCCCAGTGGGTATGAGATTCGTTTGAAAGATGGAGGACATTGCTTTCAATCCACATTCCAGGTAAAATCTATAAAATGTGGAAGAGCAACCACAGGAGAGACTCCAGTAACCCTTTTTCTTCTGAACTAGACCAGAAATCCAGACCACAATCTTGAAAACTCTCCATGAACACAGGAAATAATGGGTTCAAATTCATTCAGACAGAAGAAAGAATGAGTCCTGGGTGAATCTTCTAAGTTCTGGGTGAATCCTCTAAGTTCTGGGCCTCTAGATAATAAATATATTATTAGCACCTCCATTCTCTGTAATTTTGTTTTCTTTAAAAAAATACATTCATTACTTTCCTAATATGCATTGACTAATCAATCAATATTTTCCCAGGCTGAAATTTTTTGGTGAATTTGAGACAGAAAATAAAACAATTTTGGACTAGCCAAAAGTATATGGACTCTTCTTCAGTAAAACTCTTTTTTGCCCAGACTTGCTGCCCTGCAAAAAAAGATTACTGAACTAACATCCAAGATGTTAACTAAAAAGAGAAGAAAAAAACTACTGAAACAAATTCTCCCTTTCTGTACAGCAGAGCTCTGCCAATCTAAATTAGTAAATAATTTGAATTTTCATTCTGTCTTGTACCATAACAGCTATATTACATGTATGACTCTGTACTACAATAAGAGGAAGTATGGTTTGGTTTTTTTGGTTTGGTTTTTTTGTTGTTTTGGTTTTTTTTTTACAATAAGTTATAATTGAGTGAATTTACTAGCAAAATCATAAGAAAACCACTATCTGAAGTCTCTGCAGTGTGGCACTTCCATCCATCTGTTAAATCTGTATGTCTGATCCCAAATCAACAGTTTGGCATCTAATTCCACATCTGCCTCTTTGAAGTTGTCTTTTGCTCCTGCAAGAATTTTTGACTATGACTCAAAACAGTAACATGCTTTTCTCTTGGGGTCCTCCCTTTCTGATTCTAGACTCTTTACACAGACTAATTGGTTGCATGCAGAACAGGCGTCATGACATTTCATTGTCCATTAATAATGAAGAGATGTTAAGAAACAGCTTGCATTAGGAAGATTTATTTTTGCTAAGAAAGGAACAAAAATCAAATGAAGAGGAAGAAAAAAAATATCAGTACCTGCACAGCTGAACAACCATGTATGGAAAAAAACCCCAACACCTCCTTGAAGCTCAAAGATAGATGCCTTTGGTTAATGTCAATTTTAAAAGCTCCCCCGTCAGTTTCAAGCATGGATACATCTTTTTCTGACAGCTCTTTTGTGTAAGCAGAAGGATTTGGGAAGCCCCTTTCTCTGCTTTCTATATCTGAATCAATTTTTGCCACACTTGCAAAAAGCTGATGAAAACATCCGCTTGCTTAGAAGCAAAATGACAACTGAAATGCTGAAAGATGACATGTGTTTTGTGTTGGGCTTCCATGCAGATGTAACCGACATCTAAAACAGCAGATCAGTTCTGTGGTTTGCCACATGTGGTCTTATGCCACAAAGGCACAGCAAAGAGGCAAAAGCAGAGAAATCAGCCAAAACTGAGCAAGTTTCTAAGTGAATAAGCAGACATAGCCACAACTCAAGCTCTTGCTAAGGCAAGCCAGTCTTTTTTGCTGTTTGGGTGCTTTTCAGGGCTTTTGGCTGGGAGTAAGAGCTCTCACTCCCAGTACCCGTGGTTGAAAACAAGCCATGTGGTCCTCTCTTCAAGCTAGGGAGTGATGCTCTGCTAAACAGGCAGTTAAATGTGTTCTGCTTTTTACATTTTCTCATTTACAGAATCACAGAATCACAGAATTGTAGTGGTTGGAAGGGACCTCAGAGATCATCGAGTCCAACCAACAACAAAA
>JAOXNG010000021.1:11561987-11577967 GCA_028566535.1 Scolopax minor
GTAAAGCAACACACGATATTGGATTGTTTAGGCACTGCTCAGTGTCTTGATCCACCCAACAGGACATTTGCTGAAGTTACAGTAAAAAAGTATTGCAGAATCTGCAATATATACAGATTTAGACAGAAACTAGTAACACTATAGTTTTCAGTGCCAGTGTAACTCAAAATCCTAGATCTAAATATTTTCAGACTTTAGACAAGTACAGACCTGCATATGTTATCTAGAGAGAATCTGTTGCTTAGAGAAAGCCTGGGTAACACCTGGAGTTTCTCTTATGATGCTGTATTGCTCTTCTCCAACACCAGAAAATGCTGCTGACAGAACCTGAACACAGTTCAAGGGCTGAATTTTCAAACAACCTTCTGTACAACCTTGTTCAGAAGGTTTCTGAACAACCTTTACACTTCTTAATGTGAAAGTGTGCTAAAAAACACCTCGGGCCTTGCAGGGTTCAGTGTTAGATCCTGAACAAGGCAAAGCATGTCTCCAAAACCTAAGTTTTCTTAAACACCCCGCCCGTGACTCAGTTTTCAGGTACCAGGTTTTCCTCCCCTGCTTTTATTTCACATGTAGTTACTTAGTTTCAGAAGCCGTAATTGAGCTTTCATGGAAACTTAAATTTCCAAGGTTATATATATATATCGTTTAGACACTCTTTGGTTGTTCATGTAGCTTCAGGAGGAACACGTTATTGATTAATTCTAATCAATACACTAATGCTTTAGATGCCATTTTGCATGCTTCTCTGGGTAATGCCTGTACTTATTAATTGCAAGTACAAATCAGGATATTCTCTTAGAGGCAGTGAATTAAAAAAAACCCACTAGAAATCCCAAGTAGAATCTCAAGCCAGAATTGCATCCTGCATTTGTCTGTTTCGCAGATAAATGATTTTGAATCCAATTAACATACACATATTCACTGGTGCTCTTTCATCCTGCTAAAGATGGGCTTCAAAATGCTCGATTCCAGTGAGCTTTGGGACTTCAGTCTTGACATCCCATGTACAGCAACCATCCTTGTGACCATCCCCAAACATCCATCTACATCTGGAAGGTAGAATTCATTTCTGTGCCATCACTAGCCTGATACCTGTGTTGCCACCTCTGTCTTCAGTGCAGTGCTCTGTTTGTTTGCACCAGCCCCTTGGTGTAAGTTCAGTTTTACCCAAAAAACTTTCACAGCCTGGTTGATAAAGCCACTGCTTTCTCCCATTTAGAGGCCAATTTGACAGCAAAACTCTTCAATGTATGACAACGCAGAAACAATTAGCAAAACTCAAACAACCAATCCTTAAACCCTATTGTCCTATATACAGTAAATGAAGGCTGAACACATTTAACCATGGTGTGGGAAATGAAGAGCTGCACGGCCCCTCCTGGGTCACAATTCAGCACGTGCGCTCCCAGCAGCTACTAATAGAAGGTTAAGAGAAGACAAGAACTTTGAACTATCCCCTCTCCTTATGAAAAATTGCTCTCTGAATTAATACTATGTTTTCCTCTCCCAGCTCCACTTCCCACAGGGAAAAAAACTGTGGAATTTAACAGACTCCTCATACCTAAGATGAATTACAGTATGATTTTATTTCTCCAGGCTCTCTCTCATCTAAAATACTCCTATTGTTACCAACGCTTATGGCATGCCTGGGAGGAAAACGCAATGTATCTCAGCAAGGACTTAGTTTTAGCACCTTGTTAAAAGGTTCAGCAAACTTTTGGGAAATACAATATTAAATGGCAATAATAGCAGCTGCATCAGAGTATTTCACATAAAAATCCACCTGCAGCACGATAAAGGTAGTGAAAAAATTAGAAGCTGATTTTTGAGAATGAAACCTTGATAAGTGGCAGAATTAAATTTATCAGTAGCAGTCCAAAAGAGATTTTTTCCCTTTACTAGATGAATTGGTGAAAGACGTAACTTTCTCCATCCTGCATGCATTGCATAATTATACAGGAGATTATAACAGGTTTTGCCTCCACACCACTCCAGATCTTATTTTGCTTCAGCAATTAATGGGCACTGCACAAAGGAAGAACCAGGCTAGAATTTTTCAGACTGCAGAAAATTAAAAAAATGTTTTCAAGAAGATGCCAATACAATTCTAAGAGACAGAAGGAGAAAAATACAATGATCCACAGGAGGCTGTGTAAACCCTTTTTTCATTAGTTTGAACAATACAATACACTGCCTTGTAATTACTTTTAATTATCAACTTTAAATTAATTTCAGTTTACTGGTCTTAAAATTACTTAAAAGACATCAAGGCCTGAATTTGATGCATCATGATGTAGTCTTGAAAAGGATCTACTTTCTAAAACACCAACAAATAAAGCTACTGTATATTAATGCAAGAGATTAGTTAGCATTAAAGGAGATAATTCTTGATTTGCAAAGCAGAAAGTTTGCAATGGAAACTCTTCTGCTCATGCATCATTCTACTTAATAAGAGAAAGAGAAATGGTATATATTTTCCTCTATTGATTTTATGCCAGTTTTCTTTCTACCCTTTTCTATGGCCTTTTGCATAAGCTGGATGTAACTACTGGTGATAGGTTAAATACAGTTAAGACCTTTATTAGTGTCATTGGATCAGACCTTTAACATCCCTGTGACTTGTTCCAAGCTTCTTCCCTGCCTTTCCCTCCAAATGCCTCTAGAAGATGACTTCACAAAAGTTTTGCCATAAAAAAGATTAAATAATTGTAATTATTTTATTTCCTTTTAATGTTTTTAAGATAAAACTAATAACACTACCACCACCATCCCAAAGAAATTGCTCTGTAATTCTGCTCAGTTTGATCAGTGAGTCAGACATAGTATGTAATTACCTCACTTATAACAGGAGACCACACAGATTTTGCAGTGATATCAACCCACATGTGCTGGGAAGGAAGTAAATTCAATCTATCTTTTAGAATTGCAATGCTGGGACCTTTTGCACAGCTACTCTACTGAGAATTATACAACCAAGGAGATATCGCAATATGGCAGAAATTGCTCTAGGTTTCAGTAAGACAGAAGTAGATCATACTTATTCTTGGATAACAATGAAAGTTTGCAATTAAGCTACTAGAGTTTCATTAGTAATAGATTCGCCTCACATATTTAGGCTACAAAACAACTACCTCACAGAGAAAAATTTATTAAAATCATAGAAGCTAAAAACTGAAATAAAATATTTTCCTGTTAACTTCCATAGAGTTTAAAATATTAATTTTAATTATTTTTGGTATCTCTTTCCTGAGCGTCTCTTAGAAAAATCACTGTTAGAAAGATTTTTCTTTACTAATCTCATGAAAACAAATTCCCTGCTCTGAAAATTTGAAGGCTTACATTTGAATGCTGTAAAGAATCGCACCAGGTTAGTAACTGAAGAACTGCAGCCTCACAATTAAATCTAATTCTTATGATTACAAATGAGAATCTTTTAAAAGACTTTCATACAGACAGAGGCCCTGGAAGAAAGAGAACAAGAACTGCAGAGGGATTCAAAGATAGAAAATGAAATTATGCTGTATAGTGGCAAACAAACATCTTTCCAACAGAGTAATCTGGCACCTTTGCATTGGAATGTAACTCAGGCAGGGCTATTATCAGTTCAGTTTTCCTTTTTAAAATGTCTGTGTAAAGAGTAACCCAGACTCTTATAGGATGATTATTGTTATTGACCACTCTGAAATGTCAACTTAATGCTACAAACATGCTAAGAAACTCCTCTATGCAAAAGCTCTGTTGGCCAAGTGGGGCTGAAACAGAGAAAGCATTGTTTTTTTAAATGACAAAACAAATTATTTTAATTAGCCACTTAATCACAGCCAATAAACAGTTCTGAGTTTTTCATGGGAGCTCTCCACCAACATAACATGACTAATCACTCCAGTAAGAGACTACTGGAATTGCAAATACAGTAGAGCTGAACAATTTTCACAGAGGAATATGTTATTCTGGCACTGACCTTTCCTTCCTGTTCCCCAGTTAAACCATGTGAGGTGGAACTTTCTTTCACCTCTTGAGAAGTACATGGTTGGAGGCACTCCTGGGATGCTACAATTAGTAATTGTCTCCGAGATGTAGCATCAAAACTGATGTGAAAAGAACAGCTCAGCAGACTTCTCTGATGTACAATGGCTCTTTAGTGTCACCTCCTCTTCCTATTTGCATGTGAGCTTAATTACACTTCCCTTAATGAAGCTAACACTGCCAAAAAAATGAGATTTCACTGTATGAAACCCAATTGCAGTACCTACTGTCAGCAGCAATCCCAGCAACACTCAGCATTCAAACCTTTACATCTTCAGATGTTTACACACACCTAACAGCCCCTTAGCAAAGAAATCAAACACCTCTTTCTTCATGTGGGTGAAAAGGAGTCACAGGAAGGTTATAACTCATTTAGTCAATAACTAGATGGCACAAACAGGATCAGAGATTAAAATTTCTGATTCTTATTCCTATGTCCTAATCCACTGCATCATGCTGCTTCTGATGAGGATAATTAAATTTCATGCTTCAGGGAGTAACTTAATTGTCTTTGAGGATCAGAAGGAAATTCCATCCTTTCATCCCAATGTACAGCATTACTTAGGTGCACCAAAGAGTAGTTTTCATTTTTTATTTAAATATTGGAAGTAAAAAATAATCTAATTTTAATTACTGTCAAGTACAGTCAAGGCTTCAGAAAGACAGAATGTCTTTTCAAAGAGAAGAGTAGTGGTTACATATTCTGACCCGAGTTCTCAATAGCCGTGTCTGGGAGACCAATTAAACTGGAATTTTTACCTCAGCATCCAGCAGTGGCTTTTCATGACACAGTTAAAGGGAGGTATGAATATTGTGCCTGCTCACCATCTAAATGGTGGAATAAAAACCATAAAAGATTTTAGAGTCAAAGGATGAAAGAGCGGAAGAGAACAACTGTGCTTAACTCTGTATCCCTGAGGGATATGTTGCAATTATCTAGCAGATTTAATAATCTGGAGTTCAAAATAAGGTATCAATATATGCAAAGAAAGATTAAGGAGCAGATGAAGAATTCTTTGAATCATAAGATTTGGAAGGATTTACAGACCATCTACTCCAGGCATTCCTGCCTGCTACAGGACAGTCTTTAACCTCCTGTAAGAGGCTCCTAAATCCCATTCATTAGGTCAAACCCCATAAATATTTTTCAGTTTAGAAAAAATATATTCTGACTGGCTTTCAGAGATTTCCAGAAAGCAAAGAGGCTAGCAGATTATCTTTTGCAAATGCCACCTTTCCCATAACTTCAGCTATTCATGGTGTTTGCCTGCATATGATTGCATCAGGCACAGAGTGTGCCATATGAAGTGCAAAATAAATGAAGTAAATAAAATATGGCGCAAAATAAATAGGAATGAAATATTTCCCATAAAACTGTACAATATAGAAGATGCCTTATACATAAGCAATGTGAGGGGTAGCATGAAAGGAAATTGCAGGGGTAAAGATGAAAGATGTATTTCCTGATTAACAACTTCCTCTTCCAATTTCATTTGCTTCCTTCAAACAAACTTGTGAAAGAAACAACTCATTATGAACGATGTGAACAGGAAAAGCTGAGGGTTGGAATGCAAAATGGTTGTGCCTGTTATTGCTTAAGTAGTTGGTGTTAGAAGAGTTACCCTGTACAACTCAACTTTTAATAAAGGAGGGTGCTAAAATAAAAAAAAAATAAAAATTGGAACAGGTTGCCCAGAGAAGCTGTGGCTGCCCCATCAATGGAAGTGTTAAAGACCAGGCTGGATGGGGCTTTGAGCAACCTGTTCTAGTGGGAGGTGTCCCTGCCCATGGCAGGGGGGGTTGGAACTCAATGATCTTCAAGGTCCTTTCCAACCCAAACCATTCTGTGATTCTATAAAATAAATAAAAAAAAGAGAATGACTAAACCAATGACACTTAACAACCAAAATGCCAACTTTAAAGAGAGAGAAACACCACAGAAGCGAGCTTTGCACAGCAGCAATCACAGCAATGTCATCACAGTTGATAACAAGGTCCTCACTACCTTGTCACATTTGGAATCTATATGAGAATAACATCTGCTGCGTTGGTCCAAACAGAAGAAATGCTGCCTTCAGTCAAGTCAAACTTCTGCTACACACGTTGAGCCTGTTTCTGTCCCACTGATCTAATCTCCCTCATTTAGTATTGGATATTTTGAAGAGAGAAAATCACAGCAGGCCCTGCTGAACATCCAGAAGGGAAGCCAAGAGCAGCCGACCACATCTGCCACTGCCTGGAAATGCAAGTTGAAGTTGTCTGGGATGTCAGTTCCCCAGAACTTGGAGAGCCAAGATATTTCATTTAGCTCAGCATACATTTGCCTGTTAGTCTCAACATTTAGCATACACACTTTCTTTAAGCATAAATAAGAGAAGACTTGACAAGGAATACACATAGAAAACAGACTCCACAAGATGTTCTAGTATAATTTACCGGCTCCTCACAGGCAAATAAAAAGATACCTAAGAAAAGAAGGTAATTCCCTTGGGATAATACTGCCAATTAAATTGAAGGTGCTTTTGAACAATGATTTTAAAACAGCATGTAAAACTGATGACAGTCTTTGGTGGTTACTGATAAAAAAAGAATACCTAAGGCCTTTTCATGAATTTCCAAAACACAGCAGTCCTGCCAATGCTCTTTGTCTCTGTAGCATGCTAAATTGTTTTTCAAATCCGACTAGTCTTTTGTGTTTTGGTTGTGGTTTTGTTTGTTTGGTTTGGTTTGGTTTAAAACTAATTGCAACTCAATAACATTTACTATAGCTCTTGCATTTAGACACCATCCTGGGTAGGAGACTCTGCACTGCAGCATCCTGGAAAGCTCAGAATCATAAACTCAGCCTCAAAGAACAAGTTTCGCTTGTAAATTTACGAGGATTAGGCAAAGACTGGAAAGAAAACCATTGCACAATTCCCTCACAAGGCAGAAATGGAGTGAAAGGTCCCTGCTATGACATTCCAATGTGACTTTAGAAACATTGTGATGTTTCTGTGAACTCAGGCATAAAAAATATACTTGGTGCCTGAGGATATTATAAGTTAACAATAGCCAGCACAGTGAAAAATGCCAAATTAATCCCGCATTTGACTTAAACCCTATTCTGAATATATAAATCAAAGTCCAAACAAGCATGAGTTTTGCTATGTGAGCCTCCAACAACCTCTGAGAACTTCAGATTTCAAAGGCTGCAGGTGTGCACAGTGTCTGCGCAGGAGTCCATACTGTCAACTCACCTACAGGCAGCATAAACAGGGTAGCAACCCCAAGACTGCATTTCCTGACATTAATCATCTCTTTCACGTCACACCAAGAGGATTTTTCAATGTACCATTTTCTAGGACTGTTTCCTCGCTGTTACTCCTCTCCTGAACAGAATACAACTGTAATCCCAGTGCTCCAGGCCAAGGGGAAAAACAGTAAAATTCCCAGCGCTTTTTTTTCTCCCTCACTGCTTCCCACGTGGGCTGCCTGAGTACTTGCTTCAGAGTAGGATTTTGCCTTTTTCATCAAAATTTAGATTTATTGATTCTCAAAGTCTCACAATGAACTCCAATTTTCCCTAACAAACATAACCACAAGACTCTCAGGCTTCATATCTGCCAAGAACAATCAATACCACTGAATAAAAAACAGCCTATGGACCACAGCAGCCCTTGCCTCTGCCTGGCTCAAAGGTTTTAAGAGGTTTCAGCTTGTTCTTGGGTGAACCAGCTCCTGGCTAATTAAGAGTTCAGAGGCGCCCACACAATCCTTCTTGCATGGGTGAACTGCCTTGGGATATACTGAACTCTAGTCAGAAGGATGTTGAAGCTGCCCGAGTCTGTCAGAGATGCTGAGCAGAGCATTCATCTGACAAGATGGAGAACTCTTATTTCCAGGCAGTAATTCAGAAAAGGGGCTGAATACAAGGATAATGGATTTTGAGAAATTCCTTAACTGTCAGAATGTTTAGAGCCCATGGCTACCTCAACCATGGACGCTCCCAGAAAAATGGGAGTGAGAAATCTGTTGATGCGTGACAGGTTTGTGAAGTTCGATGGTACCATGGAAGCCCATTAGCTAATCAATACAAGAGGGCTGCCATAAACCGATGGGGGAAAAAAAGCATCAGCCAAAAAAAGATGTATTTTTTCCTCCCTCCACTTTCACCCTGGCCTTTTTCTTTTTTTTTTGCTTCAAGACCTAAAAATGGAGCAATATCCATGGGTCAATATGAGCTAGGGAGCTCAAAATGAGCTCAGCTCAGCTGATGATTCCCTAGCTCAGCATCTCTATGGACTGCTTAGTTGTTCACATCTGGGGAAAAGGCTCAAGTCACTATTTAATCCTTGGAAGGGGGAGAATAATCTGCTTGTTGTTCTTGCATATGATCTTGATATGGTTATGATTTAGGGATGGACATGGATACCGCTGAAATTTTTCCACAGGTTTTGTATTGTCATTTCCCAGGGAAGTGAGCAAGGAAAGTGGGATATGGTTTAGTGGTGCTTTTGGCAGTGTTAGGTTGATGATTGGACTCAATGATCTTAAGGGACCCTATAAGGAAACAATTCTATAAGGATAAACAATGAGTAAAGGAAGATCTGTCGACACAGGCTATGGGTATACTTGAGCTTCTGTTGCCTGCCTGAGGTTTTCAGGCATCAACAAAGACTATGACAGCAATTTAGTCCCAGGGCAAGAGAGAAATAGGGGGCTGCAGTGCAACCACTGGCCTTGAGCCTTGATGAATTAGTGCGGACTCCTCTCAGTGCTCTGTTCATTTACAGCACAATTACCAGAGGCTCTTCTCTGTATGCACTAATTTAAAAATCAGTGCAGAATGTGACAATAATGATCCTTTGACCTCGTAATATTTTACGTTCACTTGTAGTTTAGTCATTGAGAATAACAGAGAATTAGGATGTCTGGTCTTATAGGTAAAGTGAAATTAGTCCAAAGAGCTTTATGGCCTAAAACCAGCCTTCTCCTCACCCCCTCCCTTTTTCTTCTCCTTTTAAAAACTGAGACAACACACTAAAAGCCACAGCAAATTCTCTTCATTAGTTCTATCTAGGAAGTGGCTGCATTTGAGATTACATCTACAGAAAATGCCCAGAACATGCCACAGATCCATCAACATTTTTGAAGGTGAGTGAAAAAAGTACTTTGAGAGCAGAGCAGCTGTTTCAATTATAGCATTAGCAGCCCAAGCCCTAAGCACTCAGTGATCCTGGAAGCCCAAGGGTGGATAAGGAACAGAGCCATCTTTATGGATTATAATTAAAAGACCAAGGCCAATTGCACATTCAGAGCAAACAGGCAGCAAATGCTTTGGTTGCAGTTGGTCATTTTCTGTTTCAGCCTGCCAGATTTTTGGTTTTGTTTTGCAAATGTGAACAAACCCCTTTCAGAGTATGCCAAGTACAAGCAACTCCAGCATTCCTATCCTGCTGTTTGTATGTTTTGCAATTCCTAGTTCATGAAAAAAGAAGACTTAGGCACCTTCGCTTTTCCCCTCCTATTTTTACTTTGTATCCTGAGGCGCTTACTGGATGCAAAATGTTCCTTTCCAAGCAGGTAATGTCCCATGTAAATCACCACTCCACTGCAACAAAAGAAATGGTGAATCTATGTATTACTTTTCATGCCTGCTGATGTGGACCATGTAAATTCAAGAACTTGCCTTATAACTTTTTTTAGTCAGACATCTGAGTTTTCAGACAACAATGATCATACAGAAAATAATGGAATTGCTCAAAAAGACACACAAGGATTATTCCCTTGAGGGAATTCCTGTTCAACCACTCACAATCGAGTGGACAAACAAACCAAATTCAATTTTCCTAAGCTCTGACTAAACAAAAAGTCAGTTTTATTCCCCTCACCATATGGATACACCAGCATAATATTAGTTCTGGAACAAGACTTGGCAGGACTTTAACAGAGCACTATAATGTAATGTAACCCTCTAAGCCTGAACATGAGGTACCAGGGAAAGGCATGAAGTCCTCAACATATCACTAATTAAAGCTTCCTGATGTCCACTTGGTATGAAAGTGAGGAAGGAGAGATGCAATGCACAAGAGCATCACAAGACTCTGCTAAAGGCTCACAGAAATTGCAGCCTGTGAATTGTGTGAAAGCAGTGTATGTGGCAACCTGTCGGAGCAGCAATGTTCCTTTTAGGGTGGATGGTTAGAATCACAGAATGGTCAGAGTTAAGACCTTAAAGATCATGGAGTTCCAGCCCCCTTGCCCTGGGCAGGGACACCTCTCACTAGATCAGTTTGCTCAAAGTCCCATCCAGTCTGGCCTTAAACACCTCCAGGGATGGAGCAGGCCCTTTTCTGCTAGGAGCTCTGACTTGTCTCCATAAAGATCCCACTTCAGTCAACTTAGACATGAATTATGTCAGTAGAAGAAAGACTTCTTAACCTCACAGTTACATGAGGAGGAAGAGCTTCCAGATACTTTGATAAGTAGTTAGATGAAAAGCTTATATAACGACAATACAGAATAGAACATCTGACATACAAGGAGAAGCTGAGAGAGCTGGGATTGTTTAGTCTGGAGAAGAGAAGGATCATGTAGCATCTTAACACAAGGTACAAATACCCTGCTTTGGCTCTGCTTTGAGCAGCAGGGCTGGACTATATGATTTCCAGAGGTGCCCTTCAACCTCAACCGTTCTGTGATCCTGCACAGGTAGAAGATGCTCCACTGGCTAAAGCTCTCTGACTTCACTGCTCTTTTTCTTAACAAAGCTAAATTACTGTTGCTCCCAGATCAATGGTACCACAGGCTCAATAGCAGCCACATCTTCAATATTTTTGTTTCAGCTCCAGACTCAGAGTTTCAGTTGAATGAACCTAACTTGCACTGAAACATGAGACGTGAACAAGAAAATGCGTATTATTATAATCTTGAAGTAATCTATGCTTTGCTCCTCTTGATGTAGGCCTTGAAAATGCAAAGAGCTAGAAGAGCATCAACAGCTATTAATGAAGATTCTGTCAACTGTTTCAAACCTCGCTCCCCTCTGGAATTAATTTCAGAGTAAAAGAAACATTTTCCTGTTAAATGTGCAAAAGTTAGTAAGCCTCAAGCAGCCTTTCCCTGGAGGGAAAGCCTTCAGACCTTATCAGAAATTCTGCTCTGTGCTTGTTTTGCCTTGTACTTTGTTTTTCTGGACACTATTCTCTACTAACAGAGGGGGACGGAAGAAAGGAGAAAAGGTTATTTCTCCTTGTTACTTTGTGTTAGCAAAGGGCAACATTCAAACTTGTGAAGCCTATACAGGTCTTCTGTAAACAGGCCACTGGAGAATACAGCTAGATCTTAGCATGGCCAGAAAGTTTATCTGCTGGCAAGTGAGTCAAAAAGCAGAGGCCAGGGAGAAGGACAGAAGGGAAGTTGGAAAACCGCAGCACTGGCAAGCAATGTATCAGGCAAAGTACAGAAAAGCACATGGATAAAAACAAGATGGCCAAAATACATGGAATAGCACTGTCTGCCTCGGACGTGATGCTCCAGAAGCAGCCAAAGTTGTAACCACATTCTCACTGGGGCTGTAGTTTGTGGTTCATACGAGATGGGAAAAGAGGTGCTCTTTGAACACCTCTGGATGAAAATAACAGCCTAGCAGAAGCCAAACAAAGGCAGTGTATTTAAATGTTTGAAGGCCAGCATGGATCAACTCTTTTTCTGTGTAAACTTCTTCTGCCTCAGCCTTGTATTGTTTTTGCTTTCCTTCAGGGACGCCAGGGTACAGCCAGGAGCCAAGAGCAAAGAAACACTCGGTGTGTTATTTAGCATGCTCTAAAGGGCACCAGGCAATCTACGAAACATTTCAGGAATAAAGACCCTAAAAAAAAAAAAAGAAGGGGAGTGATCTTTCTAGAGTGGAAAACCAAGCTGCACAAATTACAGTCCAGAGGAGACCTCAGTTGTTCTTTTCCTGAGTTAACCTTTATGAATAATCCTGTACTTACAACCTTCACAGAAATATCTGTTAATATCAGAAAGAGCATATAACCGAAACTTAAATGTGTGAATCAGAAATCCTATCCAAAAATGCTTGAGGAAAAAAAGACTCTAGCAAAAGGAGTTTTAATAGGGAAATGGGGGGATGGAGACGGGAACCCAAGAGAAAGGAAAAGAAAAGAGAATGGGGAAAAGGTGAAGACAGTAGATTGAAGATAGGACATGGCCTTCTGAAATAAGCAATTGTGTAGAAATGGCTGAGACTGGTGTCCTTTAGTTCATTCAAAGAGAAGAAAAAAACCACTCTATTACAGTGAAGAGACCAGAAAGACACAGACTAAGTAATGCCCCAGCTCCTGCAATCCTAGTGATCATTCCCAGACTTATGTTCCTAATTTTAAGACACATATTTTAACTCAACCAAAACCTAATGATAATCAAAAGCTGTTTGTTTCTAAAGCTTTTTAGATTCAAAGAGTTCCACAGGGTCAAAGCCTTCTCCCTCTCTCCTTTTTTTCTTTTCATTTATTTTGTTTTTTAAACTGTCAAGTCTCTAGATAAGCAGCCCTGATATAGATTTTCACCTTCTGAGGGCAAACTGGACTTGGATGTGGGACTACTTCTAGTGACTGGAACAAGACCCAACTGCAAAAGAAAAGGATGCTGTGTTCATATTTATGTGATGTGTGATGAAGTGCACAAGAAAAAGATACAGATTGTCACCTTTAGCTATTCCCTCTCTATTTCAAGGCAAGGTTCTCTTGAAAATCACACTGGGAGCCTATGCAGACTGCGAAGACTAAATCTTTTTCTTGCCACTAAAAATTATTCCCATAGTTTATGGCTGAAATGTACTGGCACTTAGTCTCCAAAGAGGCTAGTTCCACTTAATGCACTAAAAACAGCTAAAAAAATGCTAGAAGCATTCTAAATGTCTGCAGTTTTTAGAATCGTGCCTGAAGAATAATAAAAATGGCCATGACTCTGCTTCTGACCAGACTGAGGATCACCACCAGCTACCCTCTATTGCACCAACCACAAAAAGTAGGGTAATGTCAAACTTGGCAAGTATTTCTATAAGTTTCCCATATATTTTCAAATTCCTATCTAAATTCTCCTTTCTCATCTAAATAGATTTACCTACCCTTAGCCCTGATCCAAATAAAGTATCTTGATGGGGCCTTTGGAGTGCTGTAACACAGTTTTCTCCCAAGTTGGTTTTTATAATGCATATTTTCTTCATCTCATTTCACATGCATACAGCAGAGAACTGCAGTTGATCCTTTCTATTCAGCAGAGGTGGGGTTCTACGTGAATAATATATGAGAGCAACAGATGGCCAGAAAAAGCACTTATTGATATTCTTTCAGCTAAGCCAGTTAAGAAAGTATGTGCAAACTGACAGTGCCCAGCAGCTGTGTCTAGCCTGTCCTAGACACTGTGACTTGAAACATTCAGCAAAAAACTGCCAGCAACTGAACTAAAGACACATTTGAAAAGTTTTCCTTTAACAAGCCCACCAGTAACCCACTAGGGATTCCACTGGCCAATTAGTGGGAAGAGGCCTTCAACAGTATTACTCAACCATATGGTCTGGTTTGGAATTAGATGTGAAGTCACCGTTACCATCTTCACATCTTGGTATGTGTCTCTTGAGCAATTACATTATAAGTCAGCTGCAGATGTATCCTTCTTTTCAGGGGGTGACAAAGGAAAGTTGAGCTACAACTCTTCTGGCAACGCAAAAGCCCCTTTACAGAGTGTGGGTGGGAGAAGGAGTTCTCATCTTCCAAACCATGTGAAAACACACAAAAGTAATACTGGGATACAAAAAAAGAACTAGTAAATAGTCAACAATTTTTCACCCAAGCAAGGAAAATTCTAAGAGAAAAGAAAAATTACATGTCAAAAATAATTATTCATGCCTACTCAGAGGCATCTGACATGCGAGGATTCCTGGGTTCCAAAAATTTGTATTAAAGAGCAAAAAAGAAGACCTGAATCTCAGCTTTGTAACAAAGAAGCAAAATTAAAATAAATACAATGACACATAAGTGGGCATTTAGCATTATTTGGATAGTTCCTTTGTATCCTTCAGGATTCAAACATGTACTATTAATTACCTTTTTTTTTGGCTGTTCTAAACAACAAATGACTAAATATAAGTATGTTGCTACAAAAGGCCTCAACATAATTTCACAGAAAAAAAGTACATGTAACTTTCCAAATAGGCAAACCATGAAACTGGCTAAACCTGGTTCAGGCCCAGATCCACTAACTCAGAAAAAATATTATTAGATGTCTATATTCTATTGCATTATAAACAATAATAGTTTTTAATAGCATTGTTATGGCAAGAGTTTTACAAATCACTTTTCTTGTAGCAAAAGCATGAGATGGTCTTTGAAAATGTTATTGGTAGCTTTGTGATGCAATTTATTCATGGGTGAATTTTTGGCCAGCAAACAGAATTTTCTCTTTTTGATTCTTTCCAACATCATTTCTCAGGGGAAAACAAACTGTTTCCTGAGGCAAGGACATTTGTACTTTGATAAAAATTCTGTGAAAAGATAATTTTCAACATATTGTTTGAGCCTACCTCTGCTCAAGAATCCATGCTGTAGGATGAAAAGCAATTTCCTGAGCATAAATTCAAGCTTCACATCACTGACTTCTCCTTTAACACAACACTAATGTGGAAAGCTTGGTTATGATTTGCTAGTTTGCCAAGATACCCCTTAGTGATGTTTGTTTGGTGCTTTTCATCCAAGGGTGACAAAGGCTCAGATCAAATGGGCGCCAGATACAAGCACATAAGCTTTGAGGTAGGTGCAGGTGCCAAAAGCATTACTCCCTTGGTTGACCCTGGTCCATCCTGTCTCTCAAGCAACAGGCCATAGTAACTCCTCAGATGTTCCTTGCTGTTCAAGATGCTTCAGAGTTTCCCCACTGTTATTCTGATTTCTTAACAGGAATTCTCATTCTGATCACTTTAAGAAGTATTAGAAAAACTAAACTATATCTATCTCAAAACATGTGCTCTTCTACCTGTAACAGAATAGGTTCAGTGAAGTAGACAGTAACCTACTAGCAAATCTGGGGGCAAGCGAAACAAACCACAAATTGCAGTTTGAGTTCAAAGCAATTACTGTTGGATTGCAGAACTTACATTTCTCTAGTGAAAAAAAAAAACTCATTACATCTTTAAGGGATGATTTAATTGACCAAAATCTTGAAGTGCTCATAACTTAAGCTTTGTTTTGCCCCGTACATAGAAATGTGCAAGTCTTGAGATCACAGCACAGACATACAAATTTTTCAGTAATTCAAGTCTAAGTGTTTGCATCCCATCCTTCTGGGTGACTAACTCAGTGAATAGTAATAATGAGATTTAGATTGTTAAAGCTTGCAAAAATTGTCAGAAAAAGATTTGAAAGATATTAAATGTGTATTTATCAAAATATTATTTGGAAGATGAAGGAAGTGCATTGTCTGGCTCCAGTTAAAAACATGCAAAAAAGCTAAAGATACTGATTTTACAACTACCTCAAACGACATCTTAAATGGTGCTTAAAATAAGGAGATGGAAGAAAAGGGTGGCAAGAATTCATTTCCATGGCAATATCTCAATGCTGTAGCAAAGTCTGAGGCACCTCTGTGTGGAAAACATAGCAGAGATGGTGTGAGAATACATGTGCCCCAAAGTCATAGAATGGTTTGGGTTGGAAGGGACCTTAAAGATCATTCAGTTCCAACCCCCCTGCCATGGGCAGGGACACTTCCCACCAGACCAGGTTGCTCAAAGCCCCATCCAGCCTGGCCTCGAACACCTCCAGGGATGGAGCAACCACAGCTTCTCTGGGCAACCTCTTCCAGTGTCTCACTGCCCTCACAGGAAAGAGTTTCTTCCTGAGATCTCATCTAAATCTCCTCTCTCTCCATTTAAAATCATTACCTCTCATTCTATTACTCCAGTCCCT
>JAOXNG010000021.1:11657163-11674783 GCA_028566535.1 Scolopax minor
CTCTGACTACTTGCTTTCTGATGGAAGCCGAAGAGAGATTATGGCATTTAATTGATTCAAGTTTTGAGTGTCACACTGGGTGGGGTCAAAAACAATTTTCATCCATGAGAAAAGCATCATTAAAACCATATTACAGCACTGAAAATTCAATTCTATTCTTTCTTTGACTTTGTTCACTACTCAGCAAAATGCCTTTGTGTTAATTATCGACTTCATCATCGAGGGACAGTTTAATCACAAGACTGTCTGCAGTTCAGGCTATCACAGCAGTACCAGCGAGGACTTTTGCACTGCACATAATTGGCCAGGTAATTAGAATACAACATCCTTAACTGCTCAGTTCCCAAACATAAATGGTGCAGCATGCAGTGTTTGACTGGTGTAGGACCTAGGAGAACCAAGGCAGCTGTCTTCTTCACAGTGTAGCTAAGCAAACAGCATCGGTGGCTTACTGACACCCTGTTCTGCGGGGTGGGGTACCCCTTTCATTCTGTGATTTAAAGGGAACTTCAGCAAATTGTTTGTATTTTAAGACATCCAAATTCACATTAAAACAAAATCATAAACCCAGGATTTTTGAAAAAGAGAAAACCCAGCATCCCAACAGGAATGGCAAGTCAGAGCCAATATACTTGTATGAAACAGATCCGTGCCAAAATTGACAGCGCTACCAACCATGTGGGACAGGGTGCAGTTGAAGATTGTCAACTTATTACAGGATCTGCATGATTTGAGATACAGATGTTTACAACATGCCGTGTTTCTGTACAGGTGCAGAACACAGCTGGGAAGAGCAATCCTGCTCTAATAATTGCCTTATGGACAATGCAGATGCTACTACTTGAGAGCAAGACATACACAGAACAATAATACCAGCAGAGGCAGTTCTTTCATCTCTTAAGTGCTACATTAAAACTGGGTAGATTACTGGCTCTCTTCACTGGAAGGCAAATTCACAGCTCTGATACTTTGTAATCTTTTCATTTCCAGGAGAAGTGAATTTGTCCTGGATTTGTTTACACGTTCCTTGGTCAACACTTCCTTCTCCTTCATCTCTCTTCTGTAATTCAACACCTGCATTTCTTTCTTCAAATATATTTATAAACATCAATATCTACTCCTCAGTCATTACACAAAAAGGCCCTCTTCAGTCTTCTCATCTGGTGTGGCAAGATCTCTGTTCCCTAAGCACCATTCTAGCAGCCCTTTCCTATGCCTTTCTCAAACACAGCAGCCCAGACCAGACCGTGGTACTCTGCATTAGGCAGGTACTGATGTATACAATAGCATTAACATATTTTCCTCTCTTCCAGAAAATGTTCACCATCCTCACAGATAACTGCTGTGGCAATAATCAGGAACTCTCAAGTCTCTCTTCCCACCTCCACTTCCAGCCAATAAAACCCCTGCTTGGAACAGAAATTCTTACTACACTCCACATACAAGATTTTTCATTTTCTGCTACAGTTTTTGCCTCCAGGACTCCAGTCCTGAAGGCATCACATTCTGCCTTACTGTTATATTAGCAATGCTTCTCAACCCTACGCGGATGCGTTTATCCCACCGCTTCTGTGTTCTCTATGCTATCTAGTGGCAATGACTCATAAATTCTCATTTTGGTTGGTCCAACAATCCTACGGCTTTCTCATTGCTGCTCCTTTGGGAATTTCTCTCTTCAGCTTGCAAAGAGCCCACAATTGCCCACACGGGCTTTCCAAACGTACTACAATGCTTCTTTGTACAGGAACAGGATAAGACATCTCCAGCCACAGAACAGAATTGATAAATTTTGTTTTGTTTTTAAGAGAAGGAAGTTGTTCATTCAGGACATTCACTACTTGCTCATGGTCCCAAATTAAGCCTTCCTTTAAGAAATAAAAATAACAGTGTGAAATTCTTTTGCAGACAAGCCCTACAGAAAGCTGCTTTCTGTGCAAGAACAAAGGAAACTTCTGCAAGGTGCAGCTAATTCAATTGCTTGTTGCCTTACTGCCCTGGTTACATTAAACCTGCACAATGTGATTCTCACTGGAAGGAGAAATCCTGAACCAGACATAATCATTTGGCAAACTCAATCACGTTTATATTATTCAGATATAATCAGAACCTACTTGTCCTTATTAGTATAAGGTGTCTGAAAAGCACAGAGCTTATAGCAGGGTGCTTGTCACCCACCTTCTTCTATTGTAAGGCTCCAAAAGATAAAATACTGGCCTTTCCAGTTCTTTGTAGACTCAATTCAGCATAACAGCAATTACCTTGCTATAGTCTAAAAAAAAAAAAAAAAAAAACCCAGACAAAAAACCCCACAAAGTAAATGTGTTGAATATTTATCACTTGACAAAGATAAATTTCATTTCAGAAACCAGTCAGATCCAGAATTGTGATAATATCTGTATATGCTCTGAAACAGTAATACTTTCTACAAACCAGTATCTCTGAAATGTGTTGAAAATATAAACAATACATAAACAGAACTTATTTTCTATTCCAGGTTCATATAAATTCACAATCTTTAATATAATTAGAAACTTTATATAGGAGTGTAAAATCAAATATTCTGCAGGTATTAAGTAAATAATTTCCTTTAATTAATTTTCTTCATAAACAGGTATATTAATGCAGGATCTGTCTCTCAATAAATAGAAAAACCACTGAATCTCAACAGGGGTATGTTACCTTACCTTAAGGCAGTTCAGGGTCTTACCCAGAAACTTAGTACAAAGCATGGTACAAACTTGTCCAAATACCTGGATAGAAACAGTCAAACTTTCAGAGAATTTCCCCTATACGTGTCACACATTTCACATGAACAGGGTTTGCAGGATCTCAGGGCTCTTAAACTAGCCAATTTTTGTTATATTTAGCCACCTAATCATGTTCCAGAGCTTTGGATAAATAACCTCAACTTACCAGGGATGGATATCTTTTAACCATATTCATTTAACAGTAATATTTTCTTGCTAAAAATCTAGACTTTTTTTGCTATCTGAATAAATGCAACAAAACAGATAACAAAGGGAGTGCTTTATATCAACAACACATCACAAAAGGTCTTTGTTTACAACAGGGGTCTACACCTTAAATAATCAATATAAAGGTCACACAAGTTAAAGTTAGAAACTTAATGTAGGCTTTACAAGTTCTATACCTTCTTTACATTATTATTTAACTAAAGACAGTTCAAGAATGTTCTCATTAACCCACAGGAGCTAAGAATCCTAAAATACCATGGTGTATTTTCATGACAGCCTTCATATTAATGAAAAAAAAAAAAAAAAAACCAAACCAAAAAAACCCAAAAAAAACCCAAGAGAATTTGGGACTTTAGATAAAAATCTATTCTCCCTGGAATCTAATAGACCCTGAAAGCCCTGATGATAACCTCAGCCTCACAAAGCTCTCGATATTCCTTCTATTTCTTTTTGCTAATTTCAGAAATAAAACACATGCTACTCCCAGCCTAAGTATTTGTCTACCCTTCCCTCAAGGACTAAGATGTTCTTCCTGTATCAGAAGTACCTGGTCAAAGAACTTTTTGATGCGAAAAGTCATACCTGTTTCACTGGAAACTTTGTACTCTACAAAGTTACTGTCTCTTTCTTTTGCAAACTAGAGCTCTGCCGTCAGACCAGCAGCATAAACTAACATACAGCAATTATCTCCAGCCTTCCAACCTTTTCTGACTCTGGCACAGTTCTACTAAACTTCATTTTTCATTGTAATAGGATTTCAATTCAGTGACTAAACATACTTCAAATTACTTCAAATTAAGATTCACAACTACTCAAGACAAATGCTACTAAACCCCTGGGCTGTATCATGATGTTGAGTCAAGAGAACACGATATAAGTAGTACAAGTTTAATCGAGAAGTGAGTTGGGATTTAACTCTTTTCTGAAATCACTACAGTAAGACCACTCTTAATGCATTTAGCAGCAATTAATTCTCAAAGCCAAAACAGCTGCACATTGCTGATGATCTCCAGATGCAAGCTAAGGAATTAAATCATGGGATAATTCAATTGGAAAATTGCTTGTAATTATGGAGAATGCAGCGTCTGCTTGACTCCTTGTGGTGATTGGTAGTTGCTTTAAGAATAGTGAGGTAGTCTGGGCAATGCATAGTGAATATAAATAAGTAGCTGTGTTAGGAGAAATCTCATTTAGTTTCACAAAGATATGGGTTTAACATTGTTATAACTATATTTGCTGACATTAATGATAATCCATTTACACTGTCCCATTACTGCCAAGGAACAGAACAACCCACTATCACTTACACACAGAACAGTAATATTAACTTATAGCACCTTCCCTCTGAAGGAACTCAAAGTACTTTGCAAACATATAGAATGCGGTCCTGCTCTAAAAAACAACGATGATCTGAAAAGGGTTTGTTCTTTCTCAGTTCATTTAATATACATGCAAGCAAACAGGCTTCTTCTAACATATAATTTAAATATCTGATCCCACCAGGCTGATAATTTTTGCGAATGAAGAAGGATGCCCCTCTACTTCAAGTATTAAAAGTTAAATTTTCAGTTATTACTGAACAACAGAAGAGCAGGCTGCACAAAGACCTAGTCAGAAACCCTCTAGTACTGTTGAGAACCAGGGAAAAAACCCAAAAGAAACTGGTCTTTCAGGTTGACTGTTATGAGTGCAGAAAAAAAAAAAAAATAGTTGTCATCTGTAAACTGAGCACATGTATTCTTAAAAAATAACAGAATGATGCAATTTTCTACTCTCTCTTTGTAAAATAGCCTTACCAGTAGCATTACAACATTTGACAGAGTCTGCTGACTATTTTAGAGAGCATTGCTTGCTAGCAAACTGGGGTACAAAATGGCTGCCGTATGCGACAATATTCCTACTGAGTCAATGATGGAATGGGACAAAACTCCTAGAAATACTGGCTTCAAGGTTCCTGGTTTAACTGTTAAAGCACCCACTTATGAAAGTAATGGTTACTATGGCACATTATATGTGCTTTAGCTACTGAAATATTTGCCTGATTTTTTTTTTCTTTAAAAAGCATTTACAGAAAAACCTTTAGGCAACAAAAGATCAATTATTTACAAATGGCTACACAAATCAATCATCTAATATCAAAGCTCAAGTTGTTATTTTTAGTGCTATCAACCACACAATAATTAAAGTTGATTACAAAGTCACAATCCCTCATTAAGTTGCTGTCAACTGGGGGAAAATTCCTCAAAAGCAATTTTTTTTAAAAAGTGATTGTAAAAAGATTCTCTTCAATTAAAGAGACGTCTGGTAGTTTGGGAAAGTTAATAAATTATGTCTGTTCTCAGTGCTAGTACTTTATAGAGCAAAGGTGGTGCAGGAGAGAAATCTTTATGGTCATTATCTCCAGCCAAAAAGGAGCAGAAACACCATTGTGTTGAGGATAGTGGGAAGTCATTGTCCTATAAACATGTTCTGTGGTGACCCAAGTGCAGATCTCAGTGGTAGAGATGACATCCTATCAAACACCTAACATGGTCTGAGAACCCAGTACTGCAAAGAGGCAAGCCTTGTATTTCAATCTAACAAATTCCTTAAGCATATGGTCTAAGTATTTGAGTAGTCCTAAGAAATACACAGAATTTCCCTGCAGATTTTGTTGTCACACAGGAGACAGAGATCCTCTGCAGGACAGAACTCTATAGCGCAGACTTCCCAGTAGTCAGATAGGCTACTGTTTCTACATGACATACCCTTTTTGATGCTCCCTTATTTTCCTCTCCCTGAGCTACATGCCATCAGTTTACGTTTTGATTCTGAATAGAAATAAAATTATGAGTCTCATCACTCCTTCAATATCTTTTTCCAAATTGCAGAAGACTTCACAAAACATTCCCCCCTGAACTTGTTTCACAAACTTGCAGTACAGGTTGTCAAGCTTCTGTTGGTCTAAGTTGCTGGTCTAATACCAACACTATAAGGGATGAAAGATGATTAACTGGATCACGCTCAGAAATGCCCTGTGAAGAGGCAAAAAACAAAAAGTGGGGGGGAGTTGTTGCTATGCTTGCTCTCATACCTGCAGCAAGGCTGCCAGTGACACAACATGCATATGTTATCGCTTTGCGATGGTATCAGGCTTTAAGGAACATCCCAGACTTCAGCTTAACATCCTCTTCTAGCCAGATTATGAGAAACTGGGAACCATTTCAGCAATTTCCCAAAGAAGCCCATTGCAAATACACCTGGGCTAGAAAAATGTCCCAAATGCCACTTCCAGTAGCCTGTACCCCTTCATTCTGCAAGCCCAAGATGCATTCAAAGGAGAACAAAAGGACAATAACTGTTAAAGAACAGAGGAGGAGGAAGGAATAGAAAGGTGCTTTTCAGAAAGTGTATTTTAAAAAAAAGGACAAAACTTTGTTTACATTGCATAACTGAGAGTAATCTGTAGTTTGCTGAAGTTTTTGCACTCTGTATTATGAATAGCTGTTTAATAACTCAGTCTCATTAAAAAAAAAAAAAGTTTAGCTTGCTGATAAAAGTAGCATACCAAGTAATCAAGCAAGTAACCAACAAGTTAATTAATTTTTGCAAGTCCTTTGAGGTCATTCTTGCTGCAATACTCATTAACAACTTCACACTCAGGGTCAGTCTTTGGCTCCCCACCCTCCCCAAGTGTTAATGGATGAAGCATTAAATAAGGCACAGAGTAATCAATTTGGTGCTCTAATGCACTACATCTCATATGCCCACCTACAAAGCACTTTGAAATGTACCATTTTATACAGATAGAAAAAAGAACATAGTATAGAGTGGTTAAGGGCATTGTCTGTAATGTGCGTCCTTTCGACAGAGTAAATTCCTGTCTCTTACTTCAGGGATGTTCCAGCCAAACTCCTCCATGCAAAACCCTCTTCCCCCAACTTAAGCAGTGCTTTACACCCAGGTGAGGGACCTCATTTGGCTGGAGCTCAGTTATTTTAACTACACTTTGTCACTCACTCTCTAATGAAAACACAAGACAAGGATCACTCAAGTGCTGGCGCCTACTCCAGCACGCTTTTATGGTTCCTCTTACCTGCTGCGCAAAGGTTAGTGCAGCCTTTGTGTAGCAGGTAAGAGGAACAGGCACTTTCTCACCATAATTAGTGGCAAGAATTGGAAGTGCTCAGTTTCAGCACAGCACTTATCCATGAATACACTCCCCAGACATCTCAGCTAAACACATAAGCAAATGTACAGTACTAATACTATTGAAAGCATATTAGGTCTAGTATGATGTTGCCATGTGGTTTCTCACTGCTACAAGGAAAATCTGAATGCCAGCCCCAAAAGATTCATCTGCAGTGAAATACCCTTTAGTCCTGTCACCGAGTTCTGGCAAATCCATCCATTGTACACCAAAGCAGAAGGTTTAGTGTTAATGGAAGCCCAAACTCAATTTCTATGCAGTCAACATATTAACTTTTAATTCTTGAGTTTTTCCTTGATTTCAAGGCAATCAGGATAACACTGCTGATTCCAAGCACCCCAAATATTTCAGAAGTCCATATTCAATTCTTGGCTTTACACCAAGAAAAATCACTTGAGTCCCTTGGATAGAAAACACCTACCATTAACCATTCCTTCTGCAGGCTGACCATAGACAGATCTGCCTGCAGCAGGTCAATCCCCAACCTTGAAAAGGCCTGCAGTACATTTTAGTAATCCCTTGCTTCAAAGGGCATTACAATTATCACTGTTTTTTCAAGAGGTTTACCCAGATAGCTGGGTTCCAGATTTTCTGTTCTCTAATTAGGTCATTAATTTCTTCAGCAAAGCTGAAAGTCCACCTACAGCTCTATTCACCTTTCTCTATCGACGGATAAGACAACCAGCTACCTATTTACACTCTAGGACTCTTACTTGAATATATGTCCTTAAAGAAACTTACTATTAAAAATGTTAAGTTGTTAAATGTTGTTAAGTTGTTAAATGTTGTCACAGTAAACTTTCAGCTGTAATGAAGCGACCTTGTTTACACACAGGATCATCTTAGGCAGAGCCTTAGCTGGCAGCCTGAAAAGCTGCCTCCTCCCCAAATACTTCCACATCTTTGAGAAAAACACTGAGAGTGGAATTGAACCCGCATCATAACATTTTTTTAACACAGCCTTTTTATGTCCACAACATTCTGAATAAACACCTTGAAACCAGAACATCCTTGAACCTTCAGCTGCTCAAAATCAATACCAGAATTCTGCAGCTGGGGCTTTTCTCTGATAAACAAAATTACTGTGACAGGTGAAAAGGAGTTGTGATCTAACCTTTATCATGCTGTTTATGTGCCTTGCAAGGCTCCAAATGACTGCCAGAGATTACTATCTGTGCTACACAGCAAAATGCTTCCCTGCAATGCCCGACCTTTGCACTTCCCCACTGGGAGCACACAAACACGTCAAGATGAGCTCCACCACAAGGCACAAGCTAAGTGGGTTCTTGTAGCCTTCTCCTGCATCAGATTTATCCTTTTACAGCAGGCAGCGGCGAGCAACAAACCTTCTGCTTCTGCTGTTTGAACACCTCTTCAAATCTGGAGAAGTCTAATCATCATCTTGTTTACTCATGTTTACACCAGATAATTTAGAAAGAGCCTCTCACAGGAGAGCAGGAAGATCTGCTCACAGCCATGGAACACAATGGACTAAAAATGCAGAACAATGGCCAAAAGCCTACTATTACTTTCCTTCAATTCTTAAGGAAATGCCATTTAGAATTAAGTGGCTCTTGCTTCTCTCTTCTCTATTATGACACCAGAGTATTCAGCTAACAAAGCTGACTCTCACCTGGGTTTGCAAGAGATATGAACCCATTAATACCAAGTCAAAATGATTTTTTTCAAAAATAGCCTTTTTTCATTTTAACAAAAGACAGTCACACTCATATTTATCTTCTTTTAAGTGCTGCTTATTTAGGAAAGGTAAAAGATAAAGGTCAAGCATTTCTAGATTGCTTGCATTTGACAGACAAGAAAAACTAAAGGGATTTAAAGGGACTTAGAGAAAGCAATTTCTTTACAGAGAAGGATGCACAGTTCACTGCAGAGAAAGGCAACGTTGCTCAACATAAGAACAGGGTCTAGGATTGGAGATCCTAAATCAACAACAAGATATTGTAGTATGTAACCCAGCAGACTTAACACATAACACAGAAGACTATATTCTGTTGCTCCCCTCAGCACACAGTCCCTTGACACAGCATATCTAGAGACTGGAAGAATATTCTGGGAAGTCTGGCCACAAGTTTGCTTCCTTCTCCCACTATGGTCATTCTTATCTTCATACATTAAGTTTTAATCACAAGCAAAGAAAGAAATATGAAACTTCAGGGATAGCTTCTAACATAATTGAACGGATGATTATTCATTAGGATCTAAGCAAGTTGCTTGGGACCGCCTAAAAAGGCATTGCATGACATTAAGAAATTTTCTTTTAAAAACATACAAAACAGAATTCATACTATCTTATCGTTAACACTGCAACCTTCTGTAGTTACTTGGAGTAGGATAAAATAAGCATGCTGCATTTAAGCTGCTTTATGAGAAAATTTGAGGATTATAAAGCTAAGCTCATAGGTCCCCCTTCACTTTAAGGTAAACTCCTTCAGTCAGTTCTAACTTTATCAATTCTTGTTAGACATGTCTAGGGGGATACTTCTTGCAACACCTCTGAAAAAGTACATTCAGTTGTGTACTTTCAAAAATGAGATACTACAGAAGCATTAGTGCCAACATACCCATTACAGATTTGCTTCTAAACAACTCAAACTTCATCAGAAAACCAGCGACAGAAACATTGAAAAATTAATCTTTAATCTGTTAGCACTAGTTAAGCTGCAAGAGATACACCAGCTTTGGCACAGCTAAAAATAAAACTTACCTTGGGCGATTGATTTAACCACATTGTGCTTTAGTTTTTCTTTGATGACATGGAGAAACACTTCTGCCTTTTAAAGAGTATGAAGTGCCTGATTTAATAGAGCACTCTCACAGTCTCATAAGTAATTAAAGAAGCACAGGTTATTGTCATAATTGGCAACAGATATAATTAGCCCATGGTTGGTAAGGAGTGGCAATATGCAGCCAAGTGGCTACAAGGCTTTCAGTGTCTGGCTGATACTCCTTTGTCATATATTCTATTTTTATGTACAGAGCCATATGTATGAGTTGTCACTGGCATGGTAAAATTGGTAAATATACAGAAAATAGAGGTAGCAGAAGAAGAAATTAAAACCATCAAATAACAATTTATTAATCTAGTGAATGTTCTTTGCATATATACGTTTTCTATACTTGAAAATTTCAATTTAAAAAACTCCAAACACAACATATGCACCAATATACACAACATTGCCCCTACATTGCAGAGGGGGAAAAAACAAACAAACAAACAAACAAACAAAAAATCACAAGTGTGCATTACTTCTGTAGTCTTTTCCTATAAAAAGGTCAAACAAATTCAAGAGCACGATACACTTCCCTCCAGCTGTCCCATCTTGCCAAGGAGAAAAAAAATCTCTAAGAGTGAGAGAGAGATCATTTTACAACCCATTTATTCTTTATTGTCTATGCCTTTTCTGGATTGACTCGTTGAAGTGCATTAGTCACAGGTATGCAGCAAGCCCTGAGAGCATACAAACATCTCATGCACACTGAAATTAATTCTTTTTTTTTTTTCAGAACAGAAAGCTTCATGTTGAGTTACACACAAGTCTTCACTGAACTAAGGAATGAACAAACAAGATTTCTAAAGATCAACAAACCCAGGTGTTTATCCACAGTCTGAATAAATACATACCTACTCTATAAACAAACATACCGTCCTACAGGAGACAATTTTTCTTTTTAGAGAAGGCTCATTAAAGGGAAATAATTTTGCAATAAAAAAGCACAAGTGTAGTACTAATGAGAGGCGCAAGCTGCAAAATGCTAGGAACATCTGGTCCATTTCTTGTACTGACAAAGTATGAGCTGGAATCTGACCACCATAAAAAATGCTGGTTTTTTGGTTTGTTTTTTTTTCCCCCCCTCTTCACAGCCCGATGGACTCTGGAAGCAAGTTTGGTTTTGCATTTAATGTATTAGTGTTGCATAAATTCCTCTGGGGCTGTGTTGTGACATTTGATATGTTGATGTTGCCAAGTTGAGTACCAAAATTTAAATCTTAACTAGAACAGCCAGACATGTTCACTGTAAATAACATTTTTTATTTTAAAACCCACTCTGATTACAAAGAACTTGATAGTCATCCCTACAAATTCATAAATCTCTCATTCGCAATAAAATTGATGAATAATTTTTAGTCCATGTGTTGCTTTCAGATCTCACTTAATTTTCTACTGTTTTGCTTATGGTATGTAGCTGATCCTTCAACTCACACACAACAATTATTTCCACTGACTCAATGGTTAAATCTTAAAGAGGAAAATAACTGATAGAAAACCAAATCCCACTGATTAAACAAAAGTGTAAAAGTTTACAAATTTTCACAGGTTACCTATAGTTTACCTGAATGTTTATAAATTATAAAACTAGAGGGCATCATACCACAGCAGTATTTTTTCAAGAACTATTCAACCATCTGGATTGAATCTTTGCAGAGTAGGATAATCCACATTTTTCTGCACCATTAAACAGAGGGGTGCAATAAAAAGAGGGTCCCCAAGTTTTTTGTCAGAAGTTGTGATAGATTCAAAACCGTTCTTCTTCCAAAATAGAAATTCTCCTGATAAGACAATTCTGATTTTGGGTTTGTTTTTTGTTTGTGTTTTTTTCAAACCCACCCTATCAAAAGCTCAAACCTCATATATTGATTTTCTAAAGAAAAGAAGAAATACTCTGATATCTTGTTTAAAAGGCACATAAGATAGATCAATTCTGTGAGATCAAAGCATATCCTCAAACCAGTCTTGAGGATTAATGTAAAGGGAAGGCCCCTGTCTATCTAGCATGAGCCCAGCTACTCTTTTTAGTAAACAGCTATCTTTTTCAAAGAGATTTGCCCCCTCCCCCCAAGATTTTTAGTGAAATTTTAAGCAGAAAAGAACTTGTAACAATTAGGAGTCCTACATGAAAAATAACTTCTTAACAACTTACTTCTTGCAAGGCCACATTGATTTATAATCTACTGTTTTGTTAATGAAGTGATAATCTGAAACAAAATATTATTTATTATCTTGTATTATTTACCTCATTCTTCTTTGTCTGAGGAATCATAAATTAAAGTCAGCCACCATTTCATAATCCTGCAGTTCATTATCTCCTATTTGCTAATATGCTCAGCGCCTTAGCCTTGATTCAGTTCTTTAGTAATTATTACAAAAATCAAAACCGCATTAACAAAATGTGCAGATACTTCTTGCTTTAGAACTTATGTAAGAGTTATTCAACTCATCAGTGGCTTGTTAGGACACTGGCCTCATTCATCTCCCACTTCCCCTGCCATCTTTCATGAAAGTTTAATCTACATTTTCCATTAAGGAGTTGTCTCAATTGGAATTCACATTTGCAGGGTGGCTTATTACCTTTCTGATTCGTATTTGAAACGGTGGTAACACCTCACCAACCCCTCTCTTCATCCAGAGTTTTTATCAAGTATCTTCATATTTTCACAGTCCTGAAATCTTCAGATAACAGAAGCAGAAATTTGTTTACTTTATCTAGAATCACAAGATTTAAAAGAGGAACAGGCAACCCACAGGCATCACCATAGCCAGGAGCGGTCAAGTGTCTAAACCTTCAAGTTTAAAACTGCATTTACGGTTGGAAACAGATTATGCTGACAATTGATCAAGCATGGATGTGGATCCAGTTTGCGTGCACTTATTTTAGGATCCAGCTGCTGGTGGTCCCTTCTTCCTAAATACACTTCATATTAGTGGTTTCTCTCTTCCTCTTCCTTGTAAAATTTGACTTGGAAGGAAGCCACGACTGTGCTCCCAGATGTGGAGGGCAAGAATTGTCATCCCTATGTCCATGGGCAAAAGCAATGCAATGTTGCTGATGGGAAGCTGAACCAGTGCCTCCCTAGATGCAGGAGAACACAAGCACTGCAACAAGGTAACAGGAGAGATGAATTCTGGAAAGGTACACTTTTGGATGGCCGTTAAATGATCTGTTCCTTAGAGCTGTATCCCAGAGGCCCCCATAGTCTAGAAAACTCTGGGTTTGAACCAAGAGTCAAGAGGCACAGAATCAATGGCTGGTTTGACCCCCTTGTCAGAGGGTAAAATGACTTCTTCACTAGAGCATTACGTCAACACAGCTGCAATGTGCAGCTTCCTTGGTCTGCAAACACTCTCGTTCTCACCACAAACTGGGTTGTTCTAACCTGCCTCCTTAGGAAATAATGCCACAGTTGCAAGATCTCCAATTGCTCATATTTCATTACAATAGACTGCAGAACATTTGCTGGTATAATATATTATGAAAGATCATAAATAATTAAGAACTAATCACACTTGTCAAAATAAATAAATGGAGCCAGTGATGCAGAATGTTTGAATTTTTTATAGCATCTTTTTGCTTATTCATGAATTAAAAGAAGTCTAGTAATCCACAATGAATTGCCTACTCATTACAGCACATACAAGCCTGATTCAGATCCCAATAGTAGAGATTTCCCAGTCAACCTTTAGCACATCAGTGGAAATTTAACTTTAAATCTCTGATCCTGCAGAAAGTTACATAAGTTCAACTTGAAAATATTAGTAGCTCCAGCAAATCTTCAAATACCATACAGGGCCTCACTGGCAGATCCATTTGTGATTCTGTAACCATCTGGTCCACTTACAAGATGGAGAGAAATGGATGAGAATGAAGCATTTTAGCACAAAGTTTAAAAACAAACAAACAAAAAAAAAAACCAAACCAGTCCACAAAGATCCTGGCAACCTCCTTTCTATGTATTTCTATAGACAGACAGTCCTGCAGGTCTTCCTACCAAATACCAAAATATCTTTCACAAGACTTTAACAGAAGAGCAGATAATATTAAATGTTTAAATAGCACCTTTTCTCTGACTCTCCAAATTGGTCTGAAATTCTTAGTGCACTTCTCTCCTTGTACAAAGAGAAGAAAAAACTGAGCTGGGAGGCAAGGGAGAGAGATGCCACCACACCAGCCCTACCAGCATAGACCTCTTCAGATATCTGGCTCTGAAATGGGTGTAGATACATAGGATACAGGGAGAGCAAACAGGTGTACTTTTCCTACATATGGAAGGATCTCCTTTTGTTTTGAACCTGACATCCACTAATTTCATTTGATGTCATTCAATTCTGTACTGGAAGAAATAACAAATACGCCTTCTGTACTCATCTTTTCAGTTTTGGGAGTTTATAAGTTTTTATACATATTTTATAAAGAATTTATAAAATTTTGTGATTTTTATAAAACTCTGCCATGTATTTATTTCAATGTCTCTTGCAGGCAGGGTAGCCTTAGTTAGTTTAAATGTTCCTAAAAGACAGCCATGACATACTTTAGATCATTCTTGTTTCTAGTCTTTTAATAACTTTCCCATCTGTACAAAATGACTTTTGATGCATGAGAACCACAACAGAATGCTGTGTTCTAGGTATAGCTGCCCCACATTTACACTACAGCAGACTGTTCCTATTTTCTACTCTCTTCCCACTAAGTCCCAACATCACATTTACTTTGTGACTGCTACTGAGTTGATGTTCTCACAGCTCTACTGTGAGCTCTACTTACTCCAAAATCAGCCTAAGTGATTACAACTAACTCAGAATCTCTCCCTATATATGCCAAACTCAGACTGGTTCTTCCACCACCTCAATTCAAATAATCTACATGAAATTTCACCTACCACTATTATCTGATTAAATATCCTTCTTCAATTCCTTGCAAACCAGACATCCAGTCTTTTACCCTGAATAATTTCATGTCAAACTTTGCCCCTCACCACCTATTCCTATCCTCAACCATTGATTTGTGTGACACCACATGCTGAACACGTCAAGTGAGCAGAGAACTCGGATTTGACTGTAACCAAATACTGATACACCTGAAACTAGTTCTTTCTCTGGGTAGCTTGATCCACACTGATCCATTCTGATTCCTTCAGACTAAGGTATATCATGCTGCAGGGACAGGGGTAAAAATACAGAAGTTGTTCCAATGTCTCTCTTTGGGAGATCTACCAATGATTTTCCACTAAATGTTTTACAGAAACTTATATGAAGCACAGTGATTCATGCCCAAGACATTTGTCTCTATCAATGTCTTGACATGTCTTGATAGCCAAGTGATGAGGATGAGCTAAGCCATCCCAAAATCTAGTTACACTATCTGTTTATCTCTGTGCATTACTGTCTGCAAAGGAGATGAAATGAGATTGAGATAATTGGAAGTACAATTTGCAGGAAACAGTGGGGGATGGAATTACTGTGCTTAATTATTTCAGATTGAAACAGACCACACAACTATCTGTGCCAAGCAGCTGTAATTAAAGTGATTTGAAATAGAGAGATGCTAGCTCCAAGTGTTGATTTTCAAATGAGTCTTTATGCGCATAAGAGTTACAGTCATCTATGAGTTGCAGACCTACAGCTCTATTGAGGGACTCAAGATTAAATTACCACTATAATAATTAAAAAAAAAAAAAAAAAGCCAAACAAACAACAACAAGCAAGCAAAGAAAACACCCCAAACAACTGACTCTGCCAACACACAAATCTAAATCCATTCAGTCAATGTGACACTGAGTACTAGGCCCTCATAATGAGAGAAACACAGGCTGAAGCTTGTGTCCTTCTAAATTACCTATAGTCTAGATGAAGAACAAAAAAAAAAACCAAACAAACCACACAAAACTTTGTACTTAGAAATGCAATTTTATTGCAGTAGGCAACTGGAAATCATCAATAAATACTACCCTTGTTTTTGTGCTACATGGCCAGCCAACATTCTCCCCTCATTCTGCTTTGACAGAGGTATAGAACTGATTGAATACAGGCAAAGATATAACTTTACCAAAAAGAATTCACAAGAAACATTCATGAACAATATACAGAACCATACCAACCCAGACAGGACATTCACCTGGAACAATACATTTACTTCTTCAAAAGTTTTCCCCATTTTTCCCCCACTCCAAGAAAGTGACCACTACTCTTCTTAATTCAAAACAAGCAGGTTTTAATTGCTAAATTTCATCAGTAGCCAGTTAGCATGAGAACTTAAGAAAAAAGAAAAACACCTTCTCAAGCAGCAGACATTCTGATTTACGTTAAATTTTCACTTAAATTTAGTATGCACATATATGTTCTTTGATGTGAAAATTAGAAGATATTTGCATATGCATCACAAACGTGGTCCATCTGCTTGACATGATACAAATCCCAACAAAATGACTCAGTCTACCCATGAATCAGTGCTCCAATGACAGGCCTTAAAAGTTAATTTATAATGGCTGTCTGGGGAAAAGTACTGCATTGATATGAATGAGAAAACAGAATTAAAGAATATGAACAAAGCAGCACTGAAACTTTTCCTCAGTATTTATCTGAGCATAAAGAACTATTATAAGCAGTCAGAGTGCAAAGTTAAACACTAACTCTGATGCTGGCTACTAAGAAAAGGATCCTTTTACTTGCAGCTTTTTGTAAGAGAGGTTTCTTGAGTCAGGGATTATAAACAGATTATTGAATTAAATAACCAGTGATTAATGTATTCTGCAAGAATTTACCTATCTTTCTTTAAGATTCTGGCCACCATAAGATTAATTAATGCATCTTATTTTTTATATAGTACCTGAACAAACTGGTAATATCTCCTCTTGCTTGTTCTATACCTGGCACCCATTAACTTCATGTCTGCTTCCCACTGCTCTTCAATGTGCATTTTTGTAGACCTCCAAGTCCTACCATTGCAGGCAGAATAAAGAATCCTTTTCTTTTTAATTTTTTCTAGTACAGACACTGTTCCATATCCCCAATAATCTCTGTTGTTCTACGTTCTCCTTGCCTGGATAAAGCTTGTCACCCCAACTTCCCCCTTCCATTTTGTAGCTCCATTCTTATCAACAACACCTGACCCTTACAGGGAAAGGTTTCAAGCAGCAGGAAGGATGTTAAGAGTTTTCTGCTTTCACAGGATTAGAAGAACACAAATACACCTAAAATCTTTTTAGCACTTATAATCTTAATGAGATATTATGCTGTTCACAGATCCAATCATGAGTCCTGGACACAAGGATATTGCCTAAAATGGTCTGCAAATAAACAAGCAGTAAACAGCACTGAGACCAGAGGTAAAAGCAGACTCTATTATTAATCTCTTCCAATCACTGAATAACCTTAAACACGGGCACCATAGTATTGTTCTCATCCAAATACTGTCCACAGCACAGGTCTGCCTGATTCAGATTTTACAGAATACCATATTGGATATTTTGCTTCCTATATATACGATTCAGGTTGCCTTTCAACAAAACCAGATCCTTCATGTCCAGAATGACTCCCTTTGTTTGTGACACTGTTTTCATTGCCTATTGCAGCAAAAATACTGTCACTTAAGCATTTTAAGAGAATATGTTTACTTTGGTGGAGTTTTGAGGGTTTTTGGGGGGGGCAGAGGGGATTTTTTT
>JAOXNG010000021.1:11873700-11884481 GCA_028566535.1 Scolopax minor
GAAAGACAGGTGGAAGTTTGGGTGCGCCCTGCTCTAGGAATACATACATAGTGCAGCACACAGCCACAGTGCTTGTATTTCCTGTCTGTCCTTGCAGTCACTGGGAGAAACGTGTGGTCAGGAAATGTTCCACAGTATGACTAAGAAGTTGTATCAAAGTTTGTACTGTCAAAATAATGCACTGTCAGCAAGCCTTACTAACTGATCATGGTAAAAGCTATCATTGACTGTTCTGCTAAAGGTCCTCTCGAGAATGCAGGCTGATAGTGGTGATCAGAGTGCTGACTGATAATGCAGTAGCATCATCTCTCGGTTCATAGAAGTACCTGTCTTTTTGACCTGTACATTTGACAAGCGGTAGATTCTTTATATGCCATTAATGAAGGTAAATAAGTCTGTGTTTGTTTTGTTTTTTTTATATTGGAGCCATTAATTTAATATCACGGGTTAAGACAAATCTATAGAGTAGATGAATGGGTAAGAGTACCTCTTGTATTTTCTTCCACCTAATTCAAGGATCTTAAGCTTTAGGAATGCTTTAATATTTCACAATTCTTTGGCTTTTCTTCATTTAAGAGAGCCCTCCCACTGTCTGTAAAAGCTGCCTATAAGTGGCTTTTTTCAGATCATTTATGTATGTGTGAGCATAAATAGACGCCCACTCCTTTTACATGGGAAGTGAAAACTATAGGAAAAAAAATTACACGGTTATCTTGGGTGACTTTGTACCCACCACTTCATTATGTAAAGGAGATGAGTTTGAGAGCAATGGAAAGTTGTTTTCCCTTGTTCTGTTGTGCTTCTGGTTTTTCCAGTGTACAATGAGTAAATCCTACAGGATTCAGGATCCTTGAATAAGAAAAGAACAGTCTTTTACCACAGCAAGTACTTTGTGAATTGGTCTTATATATAAACAGTATGTTTTTAGCTTGTCAGGGGAGAGGGGGTGGGGGAGAAGAGGAGAGGGGAGCGTGAAATGATCCCAAGCTGAAAATAACTTCTCTACCTTATATGAGAAGAAAAAGCAAAAGTTCCTTGTTAGGTTATTTAGAAAATCCATGATCAAATGCAGCATTTGAAGGCTGCCTTACCAGCAGTCATTTTGTAGCATTTTTCCTACTTTTTCTGCTGTGAGCAGTAATATAAAGACTAATGTAAGGTGACTAGTTTTACTAGACTTCAGCTGGAGCCTTATGGATCAATGGAAATCCTGTAGCAATAAAAACTGAGAGCTAATGATAGTTGTAGGCTGCTATCTATTTTAACTGAAATCTACCAGGGCAGTTAAGTGTAGAGGTTATTTTAAACATTAGACATTCTAGTAGGATTACATTATTTTACCAGTTTCTTATAAAAACATACTTGAAGTCTGGACTGTTTTGGCAGTTATAATGTAGATTGTAGAATTTAATTTTCTAAATTTTCAAATATGTATTTATTTATTTCAAGATTACATGTTTTCTTAAGTGCTGTATTCTGAAGAAGATTGTTCTGGTAGCAGTTGGTTTATTAGATTCTGCTGTAACTTTAGTCTGAAGTCTCATAGCTTTGTGCTACCATCAAATGAGTGTCAATTTGTCTTTCAGTTGGGAACCAAGTATTATTGATAGTTTCTTTCTCATTTAGATACTCGCTGAGGTTACTTTCAGCTTTTTGGGGTGATAAAAATAATTGAAAGTTTTGGGCCATGTATTTTCAGGGCAGGTTTTTCAGCCTTAAGTTTTTGAACTTATTTCTTTATGTGTTTATTTTAGTGTTCAGTACCTTCAGGACTCAAGACTTCAATCCATGCATAGTGCCACATCCAGAAGTAATACATTTATTTCTATGTTGCTTTGACTCTACCTTGCTTGTAAGAATTACAGTTACACTTTCATCTGAAATATTTCCATTTTGGTTTTGGTGACTTTGGGTTGCTGCTTTTCTGGATGCAGTAATATGAACTCTGTATTTAGATAGGTGATGTATTCGCATTTTAAGTGTTCAGATGCATATGCTTCAAAATGGCATGCTTTGCACAGTTAGTCTGTGTTGGATCTCTTCTTGTCGCTTACCAAGCTTAGTTTTTGTGTTGCTCTTGGTCAGAGAGGGATGTCTTTTGATTTGTTTTATGTTAGCTTCTAAAAATACTGCCAGGGTGAGCATTGTGTTTACCCTGAAAGAATGTTTTACGTCCCTTTGGATGTTGATTTCACTTCTACAGTAAGTTATGATTGGTTAATTGTTTTTAATCCACAATGCAATCATCACAAAAATGAGATTACCCAAAATTAGTAAGGATGGCACATGGAGTTAGGCCAAGTGCCTTATGGGCATATCTGTCACAATTGCTTTTATTGCTTGTATTTGTGGTTTCTTCTGGTTGAAGACGTTGACTGATACTTGTTTATTCACACTTATTGTCTGTTGATTTTCCTTCATGCTGTCACTATTCACATTTTGATTTTTTTGTTTGGCCCTTGCTTGATAGAAAATATAAAGGCATATTAGAAAGGTATAATGCTCAGAGAAATTGTTGGAAAATGCTTCCTGTATTTTGATTGGAATCACAAGGAGTTACACCCCCTGTCAGCTAAAATCTTGGACATATTTTTTGTCAAACTCAAAACCTGTGTTACTGATCCTTTCAAGAAGAGAAAGGGGTATTATATCACCTTTAAAGGAAAGAGTTATTTCGTTGCTTTGAATTTTTATGTATTCTTCAGATGGGACACAAAAGATTAATAGTGATTAGAAAACTGACTGTAAGGAACTTGTGCTAAAAACTCTATTCAATGCTAGGAACTCTTTTTATTGCTGCATATTGTAAGAAAGCAAAGTGGTGAAATATTGAGAAATTATGTTAGTGTCTTATGACTGACATGTAAAAATAGTATTTTAAATTTTGCGTGTGTTTTGTGTATGTCAGAGTAAGCTTTAAGAAATTGATCCCCTAAAACTTGAAATGGGTTTTATTTAGGTATTTGTGCATCCTAGACATAGACATAGAATATTCAACTTGATGAACAGAAAATTTGATTCATTTCTCTGTGAACGGCACACTGTGTCCTGCTCTGAAAAGTAAAACCCATTCAACTTTAATATTGCAGTATGTCAGATGTACTTTGCATTGCTGTGCATTGAAAAAGCAGAGACAATACTCTTTTCTGATTCCATATCAGAAGCCTAAATGGAGGTATATTTAACTTGTTTAACTATAGCTGCTTAGTCATAAAACTTTTCTGCAGTTGAAATGAAAATAACATCATAAAATCATTCCTTTGTCATGCATCTTATCTTTCGTGATTTAAGTTTTCAGCTGTCTGCTATGTTCTGCGCCTACTTGCTTGTTAACTTTGAGTGATTTATGCTAGTTGGTATAAAGTTGTTGAGGTACTTTAATTTTCCCAGGCAGTGAAAAGGTTTATTTATCAGGTATGCAGATCTGCTCTAAAATTTGTAAGCTCTCTTTTTATGCTCGTTGAACTTGCTCAGGTATTTTAGTGATGATGCTTTGGAATAAGTAATGACACAGTAAATGACACAGTATTTTGCATTTAGATTAGACAGCTTTAAACATTTGTGTATAAAGTTGTGTGGTGTAAAGACTGAGTGAATTGTTTATTATGTGAAAGAGCATCCAAAATTTTTCCATGTTCTTACGTATATGAAATCAGGAAGCGTCAAATAAAATACGGCAACACAGCCCGCTATATTAAAAGACAAAAGCATCCTGAAAGGTGGTGTTGTGTGGCTGCATGTCATAAATTGTGTAAAGCTAAGAGGAAGTGACAAAATAAGTATATATTTTAAAAAGGGGGGATGACTTGGGAAAATTAAATTATAATTGTCTCGGTGACTCAATGTAGTTCTCAGTGCTTCATTTCCTAGTGCTGATTAAGGTGGGTGAGTTGTTGGGAATATACTGGAATGGAATTTCAGTATTGTATTAAATAGCAAAAGAAAATAGGAAAGAAGTGGAAGTTTTTTGAGTTTAAGAACTACAGGGTCCAGTAGTGATCCACAAATGTCTGAACTGTATTTTTAAAGTTTTCAGTTCATGTTTTGGTTATTTAATGTAATTAGTTTGTATCTAGTATATCATGTTATTGGTTAGATGGTCACTTTGTGAGGGAACACGTCTTGATGAGAAAGGGTGAACGCATTCTGTAAGGTTAGTAATTCATCTCAGAAAGAGCGAGCCTCTGCAATCACTAATTTAATTGGTTTGCAGAATATTCTATCATATTATAGGGTGGGGTGGTTTTGGTTTTGATTTTGATTTTTTTTTTCTGCAATGCTTTTTTTTTTTTACATGTACATGGTATTTCTTTTTGCTTTCAGGTCTTGAATAGAAACTTACATAAGTTCTAAAAATGGGAAGAATTTTTCTGGATCATATTGGTGGCACTCGCCTGTTCTCCTGTGCAAACTGTGACACGATTCTGACCAATCGTTCTGAGCTCATCTCCACTCGTTTTACAGGGGCCACGGGGAGAGCCTTTCTTTTTAACAAGGTTGGTAAGAAGCTGAGGGGGGAACTACTATTTGCTTTTTAAAAATGAGTTTGTGGGATATGAATCTGTCATCAAAATTCAAAAACTTCTGGCTAAAGTGTTGTATAATTGCCTTTTTTTTAATTTTTATTTTGTTCTACTTAACTGTCTTTGAACTCAAATTATGCATTTACTATTGATATCAAGCTATCTAAATTAGCTTATCTTCAATACTAAAATGCTATAAAGAGGACTGTGTATATAGTGAGGCACCATGCCAAAATGCATGGAGTTTTAACTTGGAGACTCTCACATTGTGAGAGTATTTTTTTCAAAGGCATTTGCAGTTCTAGTTAGTGGAAAAAAAAAAGTATAGATAATCTATGTAATTTCTGGAATGCATTTAAGCTAACAGTAGTTTTGGCAGCTTCAGGTGAGCACAATCTCTTTCAGGCAATAATCTGATTTAGTTTAATTTTTTTTATTGATCAAATCTGTTTTAATTCAATAGATTGAAATATGAATGTCATAATTCTGAGTGAATTGTAGCATTACAAGTCATTAACCCTTCCATATAGACTTGTCCATTAGATTAATTGAAAACCAGTGATCGTCCTTTGCTTTCTCACAGAGCCCCTGGTCATGTAATCGCTAGTGTCTTTAGAGTTTTTTCTTGAAAGCCATTTGGCCACTGGCAGGGTTGATACATCAGCAATGTCTTCACTTAACTGTGCTTGGCCTTGGAATTCTGGTTTGCTGAATCCTAGCAGCAGCATTTATAAGTAAGCATTAATTCATAGCTGTTCATCTGATTTCTTTCTCATCCATTAAGTACTGGATCCTGGGGTTCAAATTTTTTCTTGTGTCAGGTAGTGAGGTTTAATCACAGAAGTTTGAGGGTTTTTTTACATTTGTGCAGGCAAAAGCCTTACATCTGAAGCAGAGAGAAGAAAGCAAGCTTCCATGGTCAGGTGGAAAGCTGAGAGAGCTTTCATCTTTTAGAGCCCCATCTTTTAGAATTCTTCTGCATATTAGCAGTTTGTATGCAGTTCTGACATCAACTGTTTAATTCAACCAGAATTACACATCATGGTTCTGTGATGTTGCTGCCTAAACAAGTTAAAAGTCTATTTTAGACTGCCAAGATAGCACACAAAGAAAGGTGAATGTGTAATGCCTGCATTCTCAGCCAGTGAGCCTTCCTTTTTCTTAGGTGATGATTTCAAAAGCACCCCAAGATTCTTAAAGATTTTTTTAATATTTTTGTTCTGATTTCTGTGAATAAGGAATCAAATCAGCTGCAGAAATGTGTTATGTATATTACAAGTGGATTAATACAGATTAATACCGATCACTTTACAAGCTGTTCGCTAGGAGTTTCTCACCTGCAGTTGAACACAGCTCTGCACTCTCCTGTGTCTTTTGATAGCATTTCACATCTCTCGGTTAAATAGTAACGGTTATACATCTCCATGAAGCACATCTTTAAAGTGTTACCTTCTCAAGCAGGAGATTTTCAAGGACTGTTGACTTACTATACTGCAGTTGTCAGTTCATCTGCTGTGCCATGACTGTTTTAAGTAGTGCAGGCTATTTTAAAATGTTGATAGTCATGCACGTTGTTACCAAGCTTTGCTTTAGGCAGACTAATCCTTTCTATTCCCTGTCCCCTGTGTGTTTATATCAGGTGGTAAATCTGCAATACAGTGAAGTTCAGGATCGGGTCATGCTCACTGGCCGCCACATGGTTCGAGACGTGAGCTGCAAGAACTGCAACAGCAAACTGGGTTGGATCTATGAATTTGCCACTGAAGACAGCCAGCGTTACAAGGAAGGCCGTGTTATCCTGGAAAGAGCACTGGTCCGAGAGAGTGAGGGATTTGAGGAGCATGTTCCATCCGACAATTCCTGAAGAGACTTCAGTCTCTTTGCAGGTTCTCTTCAGTTGAAACTCAAAAATAATAAAATCAACAAAAAAATCTGCTTACATACACTGTCACCTTAGCATCAGAGTCGGTTTCATGGACTACAGAGTGGGAAAGATTGTGAGAGTATTCCAGATGGAACCTTCTTTTCTTTATTCCTTTTATATTTTACTTTCCCTCCAGCAGCTGTTTGTAGAAAGAATGATGTGCAGATGCTGTAACTTTTTCTTTCTTGCATTTACATCTGTTAGATTTGAGATTGTATCTACAGATACAACAGACTAAAAGGAAAATATTTGGGGTATTTATCTTTTGTTGGAGAGAAATCAGTGAGGTTTTTTTTTTTTTTTTTAGTTTGTACAAACTGATGTCAGCATAAAGTTATTTTAAAACCACTGTGTTTTGTTTTTTTTTTTTTAAAGTATATTCCAATTTTTGGCTTATGTTTTTAGTTAGGTTGGTGAGTTTTTTTTACCCAGTCTTTTCTCCTGATTTGCTAGCTAAAGTGAAGAGATCCGAATTTGTGCCGAGTGCTCAAGGTTCAGTGTTGGTACAGCTTGGGCTGGCCCTTGTGCCATATTCTTGTTGAGGTTGATTGGTAGCACAGAGCCCATTATTTCTTGTTGTTCTTGACCCAAAGATGTCGCCATTCCTTGTTTATTTGTGAAATCCCATTCACCATGTAAACTGGTTTGATTCGAAACTATTCTTGAAATAGGGCAAAAATGCTTGGCTTTTTTTAATTTTAACTGATGTAACTTATAAGCATAGTAATAATATAAAATAATAGTTGTCTGTTTAGTCTTGCGTTGCTTACAGATCAGAAGCTGTGTCTGTAATGATAGGGATCCACTGAGGAAACTACTGTTTCAGTGGTTTTTTTTTTTTTTTCGTTTCTCTACTAATATCATTAAGTAGACAGGCAATTGCAAATCTTAATTCTTCAAGTAGCTTTCTTTAAACCCAGGACTTCCTATATTAAACACAGCTGCTGTGTAAAAGGAGAAGATTGCCAGCATGTTTGTTCATGCCTAGAGTTATGCAATCTGCATCTCTTGAAAAGATTAACTTAAACAGCTTGTTCTCAAATGCTGCTTCTGGTGTTGAAACCTTTATCTTTCAACTTTGTTGAACGTTTTCATTGTGGTAAAAGCTGCCTGAGACTGTTAAGTTTTGAGACTATTGTTCTTAAGGTACAGATGGGGAAGGAAATAAGGTCCACGGAAAACCAGTCTTACCAGGGTGGCAATTAGCTCAGATTCTTCTTGGTGATGCTGTGCAGAACCCGCATCATGGACCAAGAACATCGGATGTGTACAGGGATATTTGGGTGCAAACCAGAAAATAGCACAAATCAGAAAGTAACTTCCAGATGGTTAAGCTTAAAATGCTTTTCCAGCTTGTTTTGGGTTCTATGAGCCAAGCCTGAGAAGTCCAGTTCCCTTTTAGTTCCATTGCTTTTTGTTTTCCAGGGGTTTGTTTGGTTGATTTTTTTTCAGCCTCACAGCATCCCCACAGCAAAACTCTTGTGTATCAAGTATGCAGAACATTCCTGACAGCTTGGTTTTGCTGTGTTTGTGAGTGGATTGGCCATTCCAGCAAGGGCTGGTGCTTTTGTGCATAAGTTCTAGGAGAGCATGGAGTTGGGAGGAAGCATTTATGGACTTGAGTGTCACTTAATTTGCAGGAAGCCAGCTGCCACTAATTGCAATAAACACTTTCACTTGTTTTATCTGACTCTCAGCATTGCAAAGGCAGTCTGTAACATGATGATTTACACGCTCTTTAATGATACCATCATGTTTTAAATTAGCAATTTAAAATCATTTTCTATCTTTGCACAGTAGGATAAAGCAAACCTTTTAATTTACCTTGCTGTTTTCCACCAATGGTGCAGACGTTTGTCAGCAGCTTCCCCCAGCTATTTTTCTTCCCAATTGTGAAACATTTTTTATTTGACTTTTGCAACTCCAAATATATTTAGGGTTTCTCTTTTAACTCATTTAGGGCGAATCTGAGTAAAACCAGGCCAATCTGGATCATGATGCAAGGATCCTTTGGGCATTATCCATCTCATCCACCCTGAGCTTGCTATGGGGCATTTGGCTCTTTGAGCCAAACTGCTTTGGTGAAGTAGTTCTCAATTTTCACCCAAGCTTTTTTTTTTTTCTGCTCACCTTGTGGTACTGTCTCCTTTCACTCCTCACACTTAATAGACTCTGCTTCAGCACCTTTTGATTCCCAAGAGATTAAACTTTGAAAGAAACATAATTAATTTTTTGGGTAGAAAATAAATAAGCAGAAAATAAAGGGGGAAGGATTCCTTTGTGGAGGATTTTGAGGTTCCAGCTGTGTTTTCATATTGGAGAAAGCCAGCATTTGATGAAGAGAAAGAGGAGGTGTAAGCAGGAGGAACAGAGGGAGAAACATGAAGTAAAAAAGGTGGAGAATAGGTAAATTCAGACCTCTCTTCAGTGTGAAGAGAGATTCCAGGTACAAGTCTATTATTTACATTTAGCAGAAGCTCAACCTTCTGGTTTACTCATCTGTAAACTAGAAATCCTAGGGTAGGCTGAGGAAATCTTCCCCAGCATCAAAACACGTTTTTCTACAGAAAAGGATTTTGCTTTCCCTGGATCAACATTTTCCAGTGAAGAGCAGTTTACCAGCATGTTCTTCCCAGGCAGTAACTATGAACTTCCTTCCATAACAATGTGGACTCATCAGAAGGAGGCACAGAGAAGCAGCTTTTTTCTTCTCTTGTCCATCAAGCCATTACAAAATGTGCCATGTGTTACAGATAGTACCTCTGTAGATCTGGGGGATGCCTGTGAAGATTTTACAGGATACATGACTTTGTTTAACTGAAGTACAAAGTTCCTGATGTTTCAGAGTTGTTAAATACAAGCCAAAGTTCAGTTATGTATCTTCTGACCAAAATTAGGTCTCAAAAATGTAAAATATTTGGAGTAGTTCATAGAGAAGAGGAAAATCTTCTTTTGAGAAGGGTGATTGGGTGCTGACAGGTAGAGCTTGATTTCTAAGGCGTGTTCATGAAGGAGCCATGTGTGTTTGGGGCTGCCTTGTCCTTCTGCTTTAGCGTAGCCTGGCTCACTAGGCCCACCCTGAAGGGCTGGGTGGCATTTTTTGGTGTGCAGTGAGCATTTTAAGCCCTCTCCCTTTTCCAGGGAGAGGGGATAAACTTCCATGGAAGAGATGATATACCTGTGTGGGCTTGAAATGCAGGATGCCCTGCAAGTTTGAAGGTTAAACAAGGTGGATATGAGAGCAGAGGTTGGGCATCTGGAGTATTTGTGGGGGTGAAGGTGACACTAAACCATGAGAAACTTTGCATCTATTTGGTATTTATGATAATACTTTTAACTTTTTTTTTTATTAAACACCGATGACTTCAGTTGTAGCTGAGCAGATCCCATTAGATAGCAGCCTTTCATTTTCTCCTTGGGGGGAATAGTATCCAGCAGCATGTTTTATGGTTCTGGTAAGAGGTGAAGTCACTGCATCTTGATGAATGAGAAGACAAATGATTCATTCATTTGAGGGCAGCCTTTGGCTTATAGCTTTACCATCTGTTTCGGTCTGTGCTGGAAACTCTGAGGCATTGGCCAGAACCGCTAGCCTCAACGCCGTGTCCCCAGAGCTGTCTCCCATCTGAGCAGTCTGGTGAACAGCTCAGCTCTGGCTTCATAGGAAGAGGAAATTATGGGAGAGAGACTTGTTTTCCATCAGATCTCTGGTTTGAAATGGCAGGAGTGCTCTCTGGAAAGCAGGACCCACAGCTCTGAAAGCCACAGAGAAAAGTTACCGGCCTGAGTTTGACAGCGTGGTGGCTCGGTCTGGTCTTTGCTTGCCTGTCATGGCAGAGACAGAGCTGAGGGACAGCAGACAGTCTGGAGCCCAAGTGACCTCAACTCAGTGCCTTGCATTTGCCAGTTGTGACTGCAGGCAGGCCATATCTGCAGGGGACTATGAAGCAGGGCTTGCTCTGCCACCATCCAGTAACCAAGATGTCCCCAGCCACGTTTAATTTTTGGCGGTGTCAGCACCTAAGACTTGTCTTTGTCTCTGGAGACACAGTTGGCACCAGCCCAGAGGGGCTGCAAGAGCTTGCTTTACGCTGTGCCTTCCACTGTGACAAATGGCTTGCAGAGTTACCAGCCACCAGGCTCCAAAGAGTCTCTACGTATTTTAAATCTAGAGGGTACCTGAAAAAATTGGCAGAGGTTGGATGTATCTGATGAGAATTTATAAGAAAAGTGGTCTGATAAAAGCAAATGGGAACGCATAGCCTAAGTACAATTGTGTGGTTGGACCTCTCCTTTCACACACGTGGGATCTAGGCAGATGCTCGGACACATAG
>JAOXNG010000021.1:12102581-12113207 GCA_028566535.1 Scolopax minor
AAATTCTTTGATATTTTGTCCAGCTGGACAATCGCGGACCATATGTCTGTTTGACCCTATTGTTATTAAACATTCACTGGTGGACATCTTAGATTTTCATCTATCTTGAATGTTTATTACTCAGTTTGCTGTAGTTAAAAAAAAAAAATGCCACATACACAAGTTCAAAAGCTTACTTTACTTATTACTTTTCAGCATTAGGTTAATTTAGTTCATAAGAATATTTGTAGCCTGGAATAATTTTTTCAGTTAAAGGAATGTTTTCCACTCGTAATATTATCAACTTTAAAAAAAAAAAAGATTCTGCATTTCCTGCAGAAATGAGCTTCGTGGTTATACAGTCATTTTCTTACTTTATAAAAATACCTTCTCTTCTATTGCTATATGAGACATCTATGCAAATTAGGCTAATGGCTTATAAAAAGCAAAATATTTGATGCTGATTAACTGATCCGCAGTACAAAGCTGGGGAAAAACATAAAGCATCCCTGGATTATTTTTTTTGTGTTCAGTCCTTCAAATGTTTTTCAAGTTCTACTTTTATTTAAGGCAGGCAAATATTGTGTGACATATTAATGTACCTTTAGCATTGAATTTATAGGTCTTGGGTATCTTGATAGGCATTATAAATTTTATATATTATGACTGTATGCTACTATGTAGTAAATTATGTGTGAGAAGGCAGTACAACTAGCATTTTAAAATTCTTAGTTATTACTTAGTGATTTAAGAATTGGTTTTCAGTTATTTGCAAGCATTCCAAATACAGACCATTTGCATTGAAATGTTTTATTTTTATGGACAACCTAACTGTAGTTGCTTAACTTTTAAACAATTCGGTATATTATATCCCTGCACATATATATATATTTTTTTTTGTCTGTACTATATAGATGTCCAGTTGGATTTTCAGATACAGATGGCCCAGTTGATACTTAGCATTATCATTCAGTTCTGATTTGACTTATTATTTATTTAGAATGCCTTTTTTACAATCTAATTCTGATTTTTTTAAAATCTAATTTCTGATACTAGGAGTAATAAAGAAGCCCAGGATTGTTAAGGATATGGTGTTAAAATGAGTCCCTGTTTCTAGGACATGACCCACCCCAATAGTAGCAATAATGATAAAAAAGGCTTGTTTCCTTTTTTCCTTCTTGTAACTGCAAGCTTAGAGCAGTGTGTGTGACTTTAACATGTGGTAAGGAGTGGTGGAGATTTTAACATCATGTTTACGTCTTTGAAAGTATTTTTGTGCAGAGATGACAGCCTTATTGCCCTATAGCTCTCCTGTGAATACATTTTGGCTCGTGGCTGTTTTCCATTCCTGAGGTTCAAGTGTCTTTACTTCAGGCCTGAGTACATTATTTTGCTCCAAAAATAGGCTGAATGAAGACAGGAGGAAACGTCATAAGAAGTTTAACTGCTTTTCGAATGTTGAAAACACTAATTTAATTTGGCAAGAACCCTGATTAATATGCATCACAAGCTGTAGCATGACAAAAGTATCTTCTATTACATAAAAATAACTATTAGCAACTCTTCTGAATAGGAAATGAAAAATCAGGAAAAAACAACCTTCAGTAAAATGTTGCTTTTATCTCTGCAGAGGGTTTTTTTCTAGAGGAAGCATAGTCTGCACCCTGACAGCATAATCTGAGCAGTTATCAGTCTTTAGGCTTTCCGTACGTGGCAAAAATTTCTGAACCGTGTGAATGGCTTTGCCAGTCATGACCAGAACTAATAAAATTGTTTAGGCAATACATCTCCTTGGCTTTTGAGTCTGTTACTGTTTTTTTTCCCACATTCTAGCTCTTCATGAATTACAGTTCTTACCCTCTGAGCTGACTCTTCTGAACAAAAACCCAGGTAAAATCTGACTGTTTTTTCCTTTCATTATGCTCAGGTGCCAAGTGAGTGAAAATATTATTTCACTTGTGTATGATCACATTACTGTTTTCTCATTCATATAAGCCTTAGAATCACCAACAGTACACACAGACTGTGAACATTCTTTAGATGTATAGTTAATAATTTACTCAGTAGAATAAACACTGCAGTTGTTCCTGGGTTTTTTAAGCAGGAGAAAGACATAAATTTGATTCAGTGTTCATTTTTGGAGAAGTGTGTACCTTTGGCTCAATAATAATTTTGAGTACAATGTTTTAATATAACGTCATTGCTTGTGCATGGTAAAAGAAAATACTGTATAGATTTGAGAACACAAGGGAGAAGCGCACAGTAGCTGGGTAAAGTCAGCTTGTTACCTGATACACAGTATAGACTGTTACCTGAAGATGTGGAAGTGAGTAAAAGAGGAAAAAAAAATTTCAGTAAGGACTAGTGAATATGGAAAAGTATGAAGTATAGAGATTAAATAGAGATTAACAAAATGTAAGCATTTTTCACCCCTGCAAGAAAAATCATCCTTCTTGGGAACAATTATTGAATTTCTGGTCAACTGTCTCTGCAACAGGTAAAGCAGGTTTGTGAGATTCTTCCTTAATCTTTACTGGTGCATGTTATTCAAAATAGCACTAGCCTTTTTTGATAGGACACAACAAAGTTTGCTTCTGCCAACACTCTGGCCCTACATTATCAAAATACTTCAATAAAGTGTATGAACTCAATTTATTACACATTTTTTTCAGTGCTGAAGCACATTTGATCACTTGGATCACTTATAATAATAATAGAGGAATTACCCTGTGAAAGACCAAATTTTTGTTGACCAAAGTGACCTCTGGAATGCCACGGATTTTATCACATCTGTTTAGTTGGCTGTTGATAGACAACAAAGGGAAATAAAATAGTTGCTTTGTTTCTTTCCAATTCTGTTCACTTGATCAAGTAATTTGTCTTGCCTCAGCTGTTACGATTCCTGGTTTCAGTCAGCACCTGGTGAAAAATTACTAGAGCTTTATGCTGTATTTCTTGTGGGAATGAAGGTGAGCATTTTTTGGAAAGACAGTTGGAACATGTGATGAGCAACAGAAAATGAATTCTAGACTCCAAAATTAAGCCTGGTCATGATTTTTTAAAAAATATCATTATATACTTCTCTTGCCATGACCTCAGATCATATCTAATCCTTTTTTAAAGCCTGAAACTTTGAATAGATGTTATGTACGGAGTCGTATTTGGCAGAATTTGGATTAAGGAAGACCATCTCCTTTTACAAAATATGGAACTTTGAAAATTACAGAGATCTGCAGGAATTTAAATAGGACTTATATAAGCATGCCTTTAACGAAGTTAATTAAAAACATTTCTGGTTTATATAATGCTCTTGTAGATCTAGTTTGTGAGATCCTTCTATAAAAGGTCAGGAGGTGACTCAGAAGTGAAATATAGCTTTTCAGGCCTGGTTGTATTTTATAAAGTCTCTTCTGAAGTGCCAAATGACATTGAAAGTTCAGATGGCTTGAATGTTCAGTTTCAACAAGATGGAAAATAATACTAGTTGATTCGATTCAATATTGTCTGGATTCCTGGAATAACATATATTATCTTGGCATAATATCTGTAATTGCAGACAAATGTCTGTCAAGAGAAAATAGTTGTTTACGAATGTTTTCTTAAAATTGCTTTATGGTTTTAAGTATTTTCTTAGGACTAAATAAGCAGTAAGTGTTAAGACAGAGCTGAAGTTTTGAAGCACCATTAGAAGATTATTCATACTTTCACAGACAATCATTTCTGCCATCATTAAATTTTAACTGACCTCTTTTTTGATGCTTTCCCTATATCCATCAACAATCTTGAGTCTCTGGATACATTGGACTAGGTGTTCCTATTGTGGGCTTTACATTTTACTGATTTTACGGTATGGTGAAGAGTCAGAATTGTATGCCTCCTCATAGTATTTCAGCTTCAAATTTATTTCTGGTTCAAAACAAAATGGAGATAGCAGCTGCCAACTGCAACATCCTAAAATTAAAAAAAAAATACAAATTTAACATGCCTGTCTTCATTGCATATCCTTATTTTCTCATCCTGTTGCCATGATTGATTAAAATTTGATAGTTTTGCCCTCAAAATACATGTTTATATATATACACAATCGGAAAAAAGTCAAAAAGTCTGTATATTCTACTGTTTATATCCGAGTTTCACAGTTGTACAGGATTTCAGTAATTGCATGCAAATATCCCAGTCTCTTTCATTGCTAAGGCAGGAAGATTGTATTTAGGTGTTCAATCAAAGAGATAGATATAGATAGATAGATGTAAATATTTTAATCCTGTGACACTTATTAACTATTATATAGATTCCATATGCTTTTCTGGGAGCTGTAATATCCATGTGTGTGTATTTATGTACTTAGCACTTAATGCCATTTATTTTGGTTGTGTGGCAATTTTGAGCTAATGATCTAGGGATACAGCTTGTGATTTGCATATTAATATATATTTAAGAGAGTTAATAGGAGATTATGAGCAACATTGCTTGAAAGCTGGCACATACAGTTCAGTTCACCTTTGCTGGGATAGGAAGTAACCAAACAGAATTATAGAATGGTTGGAGTTAGAAGGGAACTTTAAGATCATCTAGTTCCAACCCCCTGCCATGGGCAGGGGCACTTTCGACTAGACCAGGTTGCTTGAAGCCCCATCTAGCCTGACCTTTACTCAATCAGGTCCTTGTAAGTGGCACCTGGGTCTCCTTGCTGCACGGAAAGAATGTAGCAAGCTCCCATATAAAGCCCTAAAGAGCTCAGGAGACTGTCTTTAAGAGATGATTCTGTCTTGAGCCCTGCAATTGCCACGTGAGCTGAGGTGCTCAAATTTGACGTATTGATATAATTGGTGGTTCAAGTTGAGACTCTGAATTCAGTAATCCATTAATGAGACCCTCCAACTTGAAGTAGCCAGAGTTTATTAACTCCCAGAGCTCTTTTCTTACTCTGACTTTGAAAAGAGAGAGGTAGGAGACTGCTTTTATGAGTGGATGAAATGAGTGAGGGACGGTACCATGATAACTGCAAAGGCTCGTCTTCTGGTAAAGGCGATGCTTCTCCTCTCTCCACAGTTACATCCAAAGAACCTAGAGCATTCAAGACAGATGTTCTATCAAATTATCAAATGTTATCAAATACCAATTTCTACGTGTGTGTTATTGGATTTTTTAAGGGAAAATTGATGCATGTGTAAAATTAAGGTCTGTAATAAGTCTGTTTATTGACTGAAATGCTTAGGCTCTGAAGGGTGGGGTGTATGAATGAATGGATGGATGTATTAAATATACTGTTTTCTACTCTGACACACAAAGTTTGTTTCCTCTTCACATAACATTGGGTGAGATGTGCAGGTATTCATCACAGAAGTGTCTGATGAATTACCTTTGAGAGGTTTTTTGTGCTCAGACTGAACTACAACTTCAGCAGGTTTCAGGTTTATGCCTACTTTGTCTAATGTGTACCAGAGGTACAGGATGTAGAAAGGTCCCACATTAAGTGACAGTAAGGTTTGGATCTGTTGTTTTAACGAAAACCCTTTGTGACTGGACATATTTTCTGTCTTTCAGGATGATGTGCTGCGCCACTGCCAAAATTTCTGTGGGTTTTGGCGAGGCCAGAGCTTGCACACTGACCCAGCACTGCCATCTCAAAGCAGCTTTCGCCTGTTTGTGCTGGTTGCTCAGTGCGTGTGTAAACCAAACCTAGTCTGTTTTGGAAGCAGGAAAATGTAAGTGGCCACATGAGCATTAACCTCAGGTCCTCAATCAAATAATTTCACCCATAGATCTGTCCGATCTATGGTGCAACTCTAAACCATCATTCCTCAGTGCAAGGAAATTCTTTCTTCCCAATTTTCTTTTTTTTTCTTTCTTGTTTTTCCTCTGTGCCTCCCAGAGTCATGTTACTAAGTAGACTGATACTCAGAAATTACAGAGCTATTGAGAAAGAGCTTTGAGTGATTTTTTAGCTGAAAATGCAGTATTAGAGCTTCACTGGCTGCCATTACAATTGAACTTGTGCTTTTATGAGAATTGGATCCTGTGCACTAAATAGCATTGCTTTTGATAGAGAAATATTGGTCTGTAAATGGAAGCTTGCATGCCTTTTATGTCTTGTGTTTTTTGGTAGAAAATTCATAACAAATTTGTTAATTAAAAAAAAAAACACAAAGCCCTTGTTCAAAAGCACACTTTTATCTCTAGGCATGTCTGAAAAATTCAGCAATGCAGAAAATCGGGTGCAGGCTGTTGTGCTTTATTGTGAATGCTGACAGTTGTCTATGTAATCTGGAACATGGGAAAGGGCAGTTTGACTTTTTCCAGAACTATGTTAACCGTTGATGATTACGATATCTTGCAAACATCTGTATGTGTTGGCTTTGACGTACTTCTCAGAATGAGCACCAGCTTTCTCTTAGGTATTTTCTGGCCTTTGGTATATGCTGAAGCTTCTGTTGCTGTCTCTTTTTTCATGTCTTACTGGAACAGTATTCTGCAATATTTGCCTCACCTCTGTGGCAAACTGTCTGTGTTTGGTTTTCTCCAAACCACTCTCTTCTCTTGGCTTCCATCCTTTCCTCTTCCCAGCTTCCGTGGCTTTTGAGAAGGGAGCACAGCCTTTCAGTGGAGGGTTCATGGTGGATCCATGCAAGAGTCACCACTCCCTGTGGTATTTACAGGTTGACATGTTGTTTTTTGTGTCACCTATATATCCATGGTACTCATTGGAAATATTTCAGGTTTTACGTTCTTAAGCCTATCAAGACCCATCTACTGAAATAATCTTCTCACACTCTTACATGTGAGTCATGACTGGTGACAAGCAGATACACCATGCGGTGCATGATTTTCCATTTGCCTCCTTGCAGGTGATTAATAGTCGCCGCTGTGGTAACCATATTAAAAAAGTTATTATTTGCCAGCAGTTGCCCTACAGTGGTATTAGAGGTTTCCACTGTTTTCCCTTAACTCAGAATACACAGTATCTGTGGTAACAATGTGGTAATGTTTGGCGAATGTGGACGTTTTTAATTGCTTCAACTACAGGCCCGGAACGATGTGAGCTCATCCGATTGCATACGTAGAAATGAAGCTTGGCCACAGATGAGTTCAGGAAAAACGATTGCTCAGTAAAAACTAGAATTATTCTCTGCAGAATTTTGAAAGTATGATCCTGCGTTTGTTTTAAATCTAATGTTTATGCACATTGAAGAAATTTTTTAAAAAGTTATTCTGGTTGTTTTTGCAGATGGTCCACTTAGTAGACTGGTTCACTACATCCTCATGCTGGGCTTGATACTTATAAAATATGCTGAATACTGTGAGAACTGTCCAGGGAATTTGGGGTTTTGTGGCAGAACACTGAGCTTTGTGGTTGTTTTTGGAGACTTATGGCTGCAGGACAGGCAATACGTGAGCGTTGGCTAAAGTTCAAGTTTATTCTCATTCTTGTCAGCCAACAGTCCATGTTTTTGCAGGTGATGTTTGTTGGACTGGAAGCATATTTAATTATTGCCAAAGTTGGGGTTAATTCCTAAAAACAGAGGAATAGTATTGATACCGTTTTATTTCACAGGGCATTACCAGACGCTCTATGCAGCATACCCATTTCTTGGCTCTGTTTATTAGTAAGGCAGGTAATTGCTTCAGTCAGCCTTGAGTAGAGAGAAGCCTAAACATATTTTTCCCAGGACAAAATACTGCTTTAGTTTCAGTTAGGAGATGATGTTTCCTGATATGCTTATTAGAAAAATGGCAACATCTACAGGCTGAACAGATTAATCCCAAATCAGAGTCCCATTGTAGAGATTCTCAATCATATTTGATGGATTCCCCACTCTTCCACTTTTTGCAGATGTTAGCTGTTTTCCTTTCCTTTCCTTTCCTTTCCTATTCTGTGTATTCCTGATAATCACTTTTGTGTGAGTAATTGATGGCAGGGGAGGAGGTCTGTGGAGTATCATTTCAGTTGCTGGAAATGTTGGAATCCTCAAGCTGTTCAGATACAGCCCCAAAATCCATGAGATACTAATACAACTTTCAATCTCCTCTTCTTGCAAAATTTGTTGCTTATGTATCATTAAACCTTACGTAGTTTGTTTCTTTCATTCCTTTCTGCTGTTGCAGCGTCAGCTCTTCTTCGCATTGCCCTCTTCCCAGTCCCATGCCATTATTTTCAGGGTTTTCAAAAATTAGCCCAGCATCATACTTTTCCGAGCTGACTCAGATCCCTGAGTTTGGCAATCATTTGCGAGGCTCTGCTCCAGAGATGCTGAGAGCAGTACCACATTCACAAGTCCTGGATGTTGCTATGGTACTGATACTGAAAAACGAAAAACATGGGAGGGCAGAGGAGCTTGGGAAAAATTGTAGTAGAGTATAAATGCTTTTTAAAATAGATTTTTATCAAAACATAAACTTCAACATAAATTGAACTCTTCAACTCATTCATCACCTTCTACATAATCTGAAATATTGCTGTCTTTGGGACTTCTTATTTTGTCAACCTCTTCCTGAACTGCAGGATTCTGGAAGGCAGCAAAACATTTGCTCCCAATGTTTTCTCCAAACATGGGTAGATACAGGAAGGGTTTCCCTTTACTGCCTGTGTACCATGCCAGTTATTTGAAGTGTTGTATCATGTGAATTAACATATTACAGGTTACAGATGTGAAGTCTAAATATATTTTCCCATAAATGAATTTTTCTGTGGAATGGCTACCAGTTAAGAATAGGAAAACTGTTTTTAATGTACATTCAATATTAGAGTATGTCTCCGTAATCTCATTTCATACTGTTAAAAGATAATAATATCTTAAAATAAGCATCTCTGAAATGCATATAATCTATATTTATACTTATGCAAAACTGTGATTTTGTTTGTGTTGGTAGTCATTGTTGACCTTGCAGCATAATAGTAAAGCTGAGTGCTCTTGATTTTTATAAAACAGTTCCAGAAGCAGGGACCTGAGCAACTTTCTGTTTGGCTTGATCCAATCACTGGTCCTTCACAGCTCTTAAAGGACCCAGCCCTTCCTGATGGTTTCTGGCATCACTCAGACAATAAGGACATCTATTAGGAGAGATGCATAGCGTGCACAATAAATAAAAAAAGAGAGACATTTTAAAAAACATGTTAGAGACTTTGGAATTTGTGAGCAATGGCATGTTTGTGTTGCCTGGAAGTTGCTATGGGTACTGATGTTGAAAGCCAAACACACTGAGGGCAGACTTTAGGGACATAAGTCCCATTTAAAATCCTGTAAGAATCCGTGTTCTTTAAATCTGCTTGGATGATTTTGAAAAATTATCCCTCAAAAGAATTCTTCACCTCAGTGCTCTCCAGGTTCAACCTGTCAGAAGCACTGCTGGGATTTAACCAGTCCTACTTCTGCCTTCTCTTACCCAAAAAAGCATTCCTTCCTAAAGACACGAAAGCTCCCTGGCTTCCTCTGTCAGCCCTTTGCTTTGCTGCTCTCGTAGCATGGATCAGAGAATTAAATGAAGGATATCCTTAGCAGCTATGTAGCTCCTTCCTTACTTTCCCTTCTTCGTGTACTGTCTAGGGATTGTGTCTTTTTGAGGCAGGTATTTTGGTTTTGTATGTCTGAAACAACCATTTTGCTGGTATATTAAGTTAGCATAGTTGAAGCAAGTAGCCGTTAAGCTGCAGCAGTCTCAAACAGTGCACTCTGCATGTCCACAGCATTGCAAATATTTAATAAACCTGTTAATAATACATTCCTGACCATACTGAGAAGCTGTGGAGATTCATCAGGATTTATGCTACCTGTAGTGCTAACAAATTGAGTTGACATTACACACTGAGACGTGCATTTAAGCATGCACTCAACTTTAAAATATATACATAATTTCTGATTTATAACAGCAGTGTTGTACATTAGGAGATAACATTTTGAAAGGATTATTCTCCTCCTTGAAGGGATAGATTCTCTTGACTTTCGGTCTTGTGCCATTCTGTGTTCTGGCACATGTTGTAATCAACCAGCAGCATATTCTTTTTCACTTCTTCTTGTTTGGATATCAGTGGACAGCACAGAATTCATTAAAATCAAACAGCCAAATGCTGATGGAATGTAAAGAAGCTATGACTCACATGGTGGGTTTATTTCTGTAAGGTAGGGTATATCGTGTATATATTAAGCTGTGTATACGGAGAGGAGTTTTGGTGGCTGATCTGTGTCTTACTTGACAAGCTGTCTAGCCTAAGTATCATATTCTAAAACCTTGTTAATAAAATTAGAGAAAACAGACTGAGCCTTTGTGAGTTTATGCAGAGAGACAATATGCCCCATGATTTTTTTACAAGCAGAATGATTTTCCTCTATCACTCCTGAGCTCACTGAGAGCACCGTGGCCAGATTTGGGCTGCTTTACACCCAAACTGAAGAGATTGTGGTAACAAAGCCAACATGGGTTTCATCTGGTCCAGAACACGAGCAAAGTGAGCTCACTCAGTCTGCAAAATATTCTGGGGCATCCCCAAGCCAGTGTAGCAGTGGTGGTGGTAAGACTTGATTTCACTGGCTTCTTCCTAAAGGTCCATCACCTCCTATTAGCTCTTCAAAAGGAGGAACTCAACTGTGTAGGTACATGTTATTTGGAAAACATTCCAGGATCTGCTATCAGGATGCTCTTTCTTGACCT
>JAOXNG010000021.1:12339007-12351661 GCA_028566535.1 Scolopax minor
CATGGTAAGCTCTTCAGCAACAGCTGTGTTTGTAGCTCAGGTTTTGCCACCCTTGATGGCACCAGTAATTCAGTGAGGGGATGTGGACTTCTCAGCTTGCTTCAGCTGTTTTCAGGTGGTTGGAGTTTATAGAAATTCTTTGATGTCCTTCAAATTTATTGCAACATTTTACGTAATTTGAAGAGTAATGTTGAGGAATGACCCCCCCACATGGCCTTTGCACTGAATTTCTCCTGCAATTTTTTGTTATCAAGTATTTGTGCACCATTATAAAAAACAAACAAACAAAAAAAGGACAAGAAATAGTGGCTCCTTGTACTGGACTCAGCAATTTATTCTTGCAGCATATGAATTATTTGCTGCTAATTTGTTTCCTAATTTTTTTATGTGCTTAGTGTGATAGAGTATGCCTTTCTTGTTTTTTGCATTTGATACAAATAAATTTCTGCAAAACTCAGCAATTTAAACTCTTGGAAACTTGTACACATTGAAAAATATTGATCCAGTTGGTGGAGGCTGTGAAGGGCTCAAACCTTGTTCCTGCACTCTGGGTTTCAGAAGAGGTGTCTGTGACAAACACTGATCCAAGTTAAAATAAGACCTCCAATCTCATCACTCTCATGGATGTGGTCAGACCTCACAGTCTGACAGGAGCTAGTTCCTGAGTAACTTTGGACATCAAAGCTGGAGCTAATATTGATCAGGGGGGAAACACCTCAGTCCTTCAGCTTTAATCTGTTGGCAGATGGGCACCCACAGTTTAAGACTTAAAGCAGGTGGGTTTTTTTAAGACTTTAAGCAGTTTTTAAGACTAGGGTTTTCTTGTTTTCTTAGCTGTGTGGAAGGTAGGAAAGATGAAAGAAGCAAGTAGGAAGAGCATGTGATGTTTTTTTATTTTTCCTTTTATAAGGAAACACAATAACTGACATTAATCACCCAAGGTACATAGAACGGGCATCATGAAATCTCAAACCCAAGGATGTGCAGCCCTTCAGGGTAATTCCCTACATCCAAAACAGCCTGTGGCCATTTCCACCACTCTTTCTCTGGAAGGTAGAGTGCTTGCTGTGTGCTCCAAAGCTTTACATTGCCTGCTTTGTTTTTAGGGGAAACGTACTAATAGGAGGCTGGATCTAAACACTTGCAGAGCAGTTATGGCCCCAGCTTCTGGAGCAATATTCCACTTTGGTTTCGAAGGGGTTTTTAAAGATCCAATTTCTCACTCAGGAGCTCTAGCTCTTCAGCAGCACAGAGCTGCTTTCAAAACCACATAAGTGGTTTATGTCTCACTGCAGCGTATTTATGAGAAAGAAATCTTGCTTTTACCTGAGGAAAAAAATAGCTACTTTAGAGCAACTACCTCTTTCATTTCGTCTCACTTAATGAGTGCCAGCCATCCCTCTCATCACCACATTAGCAGGAACATGAGGATCGCCACACGTTTCTGCAAGGTGCCGGGCTTTTAACACTTCTCTCCATATAAGAATGTACATGAACTGTAAGGAAAAAAAATAAGATAATAAGGTCTTCTAAAAATATGTCTCTTAGTAGCAATCCACATTCTAGGTCTTTTGAATCTGAAAACGTAATTCCCACATTTGTACATCGTTCACTGTAAATGGCAGGGAGGCTGGAACCTGATAATTTTTAAGGCCCCTTCCAACCCAAACCATTCTATGATTCTATTAAATATTCCATCAAAATGGGCTTCAGGAGAAAACTGGATTTTTAATTGCCTGCTTTCTTAATGGAGATATCCTGTGCTAAATTACGAGTAAAAATTATCCTATCCAGCAGCAGTGAAGCCCTTTTCCGTTGTCTCACAAACCAGCTGAAAATTTGTACAAAACCCAACTTTGTTTTTAACCTGACTCTTGCTACAAACTTGAGCTCCAAGGACCAACCTGGCCACCCAGCTATAATGTTCATACTGATAAAGGGAATGTGCAATTCATCCATACATAGTTTTCTACAGAACTTCAACAACAACAAAAAAATCCCAGGATATAAACTCAGGCGGAGAGCACTTCTTCTGCCTGGTATCTGCAGCCACCATGACGCCAGGTGGGTGCTTTGCAAGTGGCATTCAGTCTCAGCACCACCAGGGAGAATTAGTCAGGATTTGTAGGTTTTTTTGCCTTTATCTGCGGAAAGTCAGCTTCCTACATTACATAGCTGATCTGAGCAAAACAAAGGTCTGCCTGCATTGGAAGGGAGCACGATGGAGACATTCATTTCCCCAGAATAGGTAGTGTAACAAATCAATCCTGACTGCACTGATAAATTGAACTTCAAGCTTGGTGATACTGCTTTTCAGGTCTAATCCAGTGTAAGACACAGCAGGAAGGAAAGGCACAGGCGCTCATTAGCATTTCATTCTGCAAGGATCCTTTTTGAATCCTGTTAGAATTAAAAAAAATCTAGTAGACCGTCTCCTGTTGCCATCTGGACAGAAGTCCTGACTGTGCAGAATGCAGGCAGGGAGGCTGACAGGTACCTGCTGTACCCCAACTGCACACTACACGCTGGCACCGGCTATATCCAGGAAACATGACATGCTTACGGTTGTGTGTATGCGTCTTGCAGCAAGAAGCTCTAACTGAATACTTTGCACAGGGTTGATTAGTTCCTTTCAATTTTCTCTTACTCTTAGTACACCTCACCATCCAGCTCTTCGTTGCACTCCAGCTATTCTTGGTACTTGCACCTGCCTTTTCCAAAAAGGACCTTTATTTGCAATACAAGTCTCAAGCCGCAGCCCCACTTTTTTTTCATTTCTGCTAAGCAATACCACCCACTGCAGAGCTCAGCACCTCTATAAACGCTGTGGTTACAAACGAATGGATCTTTCAGCAGCCTTTTAGACCATTTTTTTTCCACAATGCACATTGTAAATGAGGAGTAATAGATCTTCAGAATTGCCCAGAAAATGTTATTTTGTTATCAATATAAAAGCCTCACAGTGTCCAAGTAGGTGCCCTTGCCAAAAACATTTTATTGTAAGCCAGATAATTCAGTTTGAATTGTACACGGTTTGGTATAATCATTCCAGTAAAGCATTCTTTACAATTGTGTAACACCAAGTCACATGGCTCAATAAAGTTATTGCTACAAATACTTAGTGATTCATGGCATGGATGAATTCTGTTTCTTTCCTACATCAAGTAATCAATAGCAAAATAATCTCCCTGCAATTATGTTGCTCTGCATTAAAGAGGTGTGAGGTAAATAAGTACAAAATCTGATATAAAAAATGTGTATAACATTAAAATGAACTGCAATTTGAAAGTGGGTGTCCTGCACCACGGTTTTGCACCGGGCCTGTGGCAGAGCTATGTTCAGCATACTCCTAGCCTTAAATGACTCTTGCTCAGCTGGGTGCACGCACTGTGCAACAAACTCAGTTGGGACTGAAAGATTTTCATCCCATCGTGTCCAACTGAGTCCTGCTGGGAACACTCCACACAGACATCCCTGGCCATCCCCATGGGTACCAGGGTCTGTCTTTTTCGGAATGCACTGAAAAAGCAAGACCTACGCTCTTCTCAATCAACCTTTCTGGTTCTTCCAGCGCTGCTCCTGCACACAGTACATCAGTGTTTATAACATCCCCCACTGAGCTGAGTGCAAATTAAATCAGGCTAATTTAGCTTGCACCATCGTGCTTGTCTGCAAGTCCCAAAAGGCACCAGAGGCATGACAGTTAAGAGAGGGGACGTGCTTTGTGATCGGAGGTGCTGAGAGGCTCTTCAGGAGCCCGGCAGCACTGTGACACCGCGGCTCTAGGGTCCTGGATGTCCCTGCTCCTTCCATCCTATGCCTCTTCGCAGATCCAAGCTCTGTGGCTCCAGTGACAACACAGGAGGCCCACTCACAATAGATGACAGATATATCATCTGTAATAAACAAATGTAAACATAGCTCTTTATGTATCTGGTTCTAACAGTTTTCTCATAAAAACAGTATAAAAATTATACTGTTTAGAAACAGACTGTTCTGGGGAATAAAGTGCACTGTTGTTTTTACTGTTTAATGCCTCCTGATTGGCAACATTTATACGCAATGGGGTTCCTCTCTAAATACACTTATGCTGTTGCACAGGCTTCAATGCAGTGGTAAGCACATACCTGAGCTCAGTTTTTTACTGGTGTTTACATTCTTATCCACAATCCTCCTCATTCCTGATTCTGATATGCAATCTAAAAGGATATTTATAAGATTAAGCACCTAAGAAATCACAAAAAGCCTAAGCAAGCTTAATATAACTCCTTCCTACAAAGGATAGAGTATGATCTTTGATTATATGTTCATTCCCATTGGAGCTCTGTTTCATTCAGCACCCAAACCAGGCTCTGCACTGGAAACGAGACACAATCATGCTGTCCACAGGAATAGACAAAAAAAACCCATCAAAGCAGCAACCTGTAACAGGCCATGGAAATTTTCAGCCCAAATAGTAAATAGTAAGAGAGTGAAAAAGTATCCTACAGATCATTTCAAAGCACACACAGAGACTTTTTCTTTCTCATCCTGCTTTATAAAAAGTAACTGACAAATACAGAAATATTTTACCAGACTGCTCCTATATCCTGCTACAGAGAACATCTATTTCCTGCCAATCTCCAGTGACGTAAAGATGATATGGGATCAGTTTCCTTCTCACTGGACTATACTTTTCAATCTGCGGAGAAAACCCACTGTCTCTCTCAAACAAATATGCAAACATCACAGCCTCCATCCACAACAGCAAGCCGAAGGCCCAGATCATCACTTGGTCAAATCAAGGTAAGTTCACTGACATATAAAAGCAAATGCTGACTTATAGAAGCAAAAGAGAGGGTTGGAATGCTTGTAAATCACCTTTCCAAAGCATGGCTAGGGCAGAGTGTTCATTCAGAAGGTCCCCACACTTTCTGCCCTACAGGCACACAGACTCCTGCCCTCTAACACTGGCCTGGCAGCTGCAGAACTGGAGGCTCCTCTCTGTTAGGTGAGAGGCCACTCAGGGCAGGGACCGCTTCCCTCCCATCACCAAGTTATATGCACCACCACAACATATGTCATAACAATTACAGTGCAAAGTTAGCATTAAGTAGGTGATACACAGTTACTCAGAGCCATGGTTGCCACAGTGACAAAGACACACAAAGTATCTGAGTATCAGCTGTCTCATCACCACAACTGCAGTCCCACCAAAGGTATATCAAAGGCTCTCTTCTTCCCAGAAAAGGCATATACCAAGGCTCTCTTTCTCCTGGAAAATGAGCGGTCTCCACCTGTAATTTGCCTACCTCCTCCTACAGAAGGCTGGTGCGAACCTGCAGGGAGCTAAAACACTCCAATATGTACAACCTGGATATTTACAGAAAAGGGCTGGTGGAAAGGTAAAGAGAGCTTGATTTCCTCTATATCTGTCCCTTGCTTAAAATGGATGACTCTTGGTCTATTCAGAAACTCAATCCTTCTAATTTTGACCTTGCTGCTACCAGCTGGAGAAGCCTCAGAAGGGCCAGGGTTTAGGTGGGCAGCTCAGCTTCCTGGATAGCCACGTAGCACCAGCCTCACCTCCCATGATTTCCACTCGAAGCATGAAGCACACGAAGCAATCAAAGCTGATCTTCAAGTCGGGGTCACCATATCTGATTGCCATGAAATTAGACTTCATTGCTAAATGAAATGCCTTCATTAAAAGGAAAAATAAAAAAGGGGGGAAATCAGAATAAGATGGCAACTCCCAGCTGTACACAACTGAAAGCACATAGGGTATGTACAGAGCTATGAGCATGCACAACTGAGTGGCTGTCAGGCCTTCTCCAACAGCTTGATTTTTCAAACGTCCCCCCTAAGATCATCAAATATCAGCCAGCCCAAAACAGACTACTACATGGAGATATCTCCTCCAAACTTAAAAGGCTTCAGACATGTTCCCCTGTACTCACAGTCCTGCCATAGTTGGAAAAAAATACACATGGGCACCCTTTACACATGGAGCATGAGGGTAATAGCAACAGCTGTGTTTAAGAGCAATATTCCACAAGGGGGCAGAAAGGAGATGAAAAAAGAAACCCACAGGGAGCTTGTAGAGAAAGTCCCTATGTCAAGCAGCATTTGCAAGGAATAAAAGTATTTTCCATTCACAGCCTGGGATTTTAGTTTGTTTCAGCAGAGGTCTGCCTGCTTCTCACTGTGCTTTCACTGGCTCAGATGAACTGGGTGAACCACACAACAAAATGAGAGTAATATTTAAGATGTAAACCCGCAAAAGAAGCTGCAAGACTGAGCACCAGCCCCCACTCAAAGCCCAGTAACAGCAACAGGGGTTGGTCCAGTATTTGGACACACAGGTACAGTCTTCCATTTCTAGACCAAGCTTCAGACATTATATTAGTGAAGTCCGGTGTTGGTATTGCCTCTGTGCAAGTGCCGCGCTTCCAGGTTCAGTCCCTGAGCTGTCATCTTCAGCAGAGGCAGCAATTTAATAAAAGCTAGATCTGGCCTCCCGCATGTATCCGCAAAACCCCACACAATCTTTTAAAATTAAATTAGCAACAAATAGGAAGGGATTTAAAAACTGTGTCTAAAATAGACAGACACTCTGTTTCAGAGAATTATCAGTACAAGACCATGATGGGGCAAAGATTAAGTAGCCCATCATATAGCAAAATAACTTTCAGAAAAGCATAGATGGTTAAGTCCATGATGATTTCCTCTCCTGGGCTCTATCTACAATTCTCAAGATGTTTCCCAGCCCTGGGCTTTTTCCAGCCTAAGGAGGAGACTTGACAAGACGTGCTGTGGATTCACCTGTTGCCCATACAGCTGCATGCAGTTCCACAAGGTCAAGTTTTCCTGATCTGCTAGTGTCTTTTTTCTGGAAAGCGTCCTGGAGAGGAAAAAAAAAAACAAATGTTAAAAACCCCCAAATCAACAGATGACATCAAAATTCTTATTAGCAGGAAGATAATACAAGGGGACACAAATTATTGTTATACCAAAAAGAAAAGCAGCCTTTTCCACAGGACTCTGAATTCCTGGATACTCAGTGTGCCAGAGGCATTCAGCTTTGTGAGAGAATTAAGGTTAGAACATCTCAATTAAATGTCAGAGAGCACCTCATTACATTAAAAAAAAAAAAAAAAACCCCAAACAAACCAAAACCTCATAGACACTCTAACATTTACACAATGATAATATGAAGATAATGATTTCTGAGCCCACAAACCTACCTATACGCTTGATCCTCCTCCCACTGAAGTTAATGGAAACCTTGCTGCTGATTTCAGAGGCAGCAGGAATCAACCCTTCCAATTCCATTCTGTCACAACTGAACTGTTATTATGGAGGGTGAGAAGTTCAATAAGCAGGGCCATGTCCTGGTGGTAAAGAAATCACAGTAACACTCTGTCTGCCCTAAGAAATAATTCTTCAGTGAAGTATTACACGAGTCAGAAGTATCGCTCGTGTGAAGTAGGATACATCCAGGAGTGCCAAGATACCCTGGCAGGCATTCAGACTGAAACTCAGGCAAAGATTCTGGAAATCTGGAGAGGGGAGGGAAAAAAAAAAAAAAAGAAATTGTTTCAAGGAGTTATTGAACATCTCAGAAAAATCAACTCTCACAAAATTCCCCCTCACTTGAGAGGGCTTAGGCCCCAAGCCTTTTGTGAAACGTTACACCCACTTGAGAAGATGTAACATTTATGATGATAAAAATATGAGGCAACAGGATGGATTCTACTACTCTCAGAAAATACAATATGAACTCCCTGCAGGCTTGTAATACAGAATGAAATATGGTGCACTATCTCCAGCTATTAAAGAAAATGGAAAGAAAAGGACATCCAAAGCTGTAATCCCAAACAGAATTTACTGCATGACCTTGAGCAAAGTCACTTGACCCGAAGAGCTTTGGGGAGCAGTGCTGAAGATTAATCGAAACCCTTGTGCTAAGCATCTCTCTTTCTCTTTCACAGTCACACTGTCAGCTTAATATAATTAAAAGTACAGGCACCACTGAAAACATGATGCTGCATCAGAACTTAGCATTCCTCATTCATATATAAGTTACTTGAAGAGTAACAGATTCTAATCTTACTGCAAGTCATGATTATAGAGTATCTGTTGACTTTCACTGAGCAAGGGACAGAACCATAACTCACCAATCCCTTCTCTGCAGAAAGTGAAGATTTTTTAATCTTGTAATAGCCCTGTTTAGTAAATATGAATTAAGTACTGTAACATTTTTAAATTTATGTCTTAAAATTGATCACTTATGAAAAATAAAGTCTCTCTATTCAATATAGTCTTCTCGCAGATAAGACGGTGTCTGGTGGATCACTTTACAAAGACAGGAGAGCTATCCTTGTCCACCTTTGTAAGAAAGGGAGCAATGTCAAATTCAGATTAAGTGGAAAGGTCACTACATCAGTCTTTTGTTCATCTTCTTTGTTGCCTACAAAGATGGTGTATGGCTGGATGGTGTATTTTCTGTATTGCACATCAGTTGTTACTAGTGAAGAAATTGGGAAGGAAAATTGGATTCATCATTCTCCCTGTGATTTCATTGCTGCTATTCAGAAAAAAACGCCACTGCAATCACAGAATGATATGGGGTTGGAAGGGACCTCTGGAGATCATCTAGTCCAAGACCCCCTTGTCACCACATAGCTTCCTAACAGACTTAACTCTCTACACCTTCCAATGCTGGTGCTGCTGAGACTGTGGTAATGGCACAGGGTGAAATGAGAGACAGTTTCAGAGTCAAGGCTGAAGTCAATCTGGGTTTGGAGGTCAAATTCAGAGTCTGCATCCACACACAGTATCTACACTTGTTCTTCACTCTTTCAGTTGTTGAAATTCAAACAACAGTAGCTTCACTTATAAAATTTCTACCAGGTTGATTTATACCCCTGCAAATCCTTTCTCTCTGGAAATCTAGCATGGCATCAGAACAGTCAGTTCAGTCAGATTCAAGTCAGCTTCTCTTCCCAGAATTCAAGAAACAGATAGAGGAGCTGAGGCTTTTCTCCAAGAGGGTTTATTTTACAGAAACATTATTTCTCAACACTTAGTTCTACAAGATATATTATTAAGGATTCTCTGGAGCTGAACAGCATTTATTTCAGGATTCTGTGATAAGGAAGAGAATTTTTATTTTTTATTTTTTAAAGTATTAAATCACTTTTCTCCCTCTTTTGTTCTCCCAGCATGTCCCATCTTCATTCTCTGCTTTTCTGGCCCCACTCCAGCCACTGTGAAAATCAATAGAAAAGACTCCCTTTGAATATGACAAGATTCTCAGCCTGCAAGAGCTGCAGTCTGCTCTGGGCTAAGTTCTCAGGGCTCCACACAGATCAATGCAGTGGTGCAGATTTACACTGAGTGAGGATCCAGACCGTTAACCTTTCAGCTCTGGTGCCATAATGTCCCATCAAGCACACTGTCAAGAGATCTACTTCAAATATTTCCCTTTTACCATTACAAATAAACAAACAAAAGATGGAAACTCCGGAATACTTCCTCCCCAAACTGTTCAAAGCAGAATCTTCCCCTCCTCCTGGTGATACTAAAGGTTACAGGTTTCTTAGAAACTGTGACATTTGTTTGTTTGGAAGATTTTTTTTTTAAATGTCACTCTTCAAAAATAAAAGCCTGTTTTCAAACATTGAGGCATGCCAAGGTAATGCATTGAGAAATGGCAGTATTGCTCGCCTCTTTGTATACTTGGGCCTCCTGACAGCAAAGGACAAGCACCTCGCAATTTCTAGTACACCTGAAAGACACACCATTCTCAAAATCAAAATCATAACCACGTAAGTAAAAGCAAAAAGTAAAAACATTGCTTATTTTTAGTAACAGCTTCCATCAAAACATGGCTTTCAAATGTGTTTTTGTGAAAATGTGTTTGCCAAATACAGGGTATGCTGCTAAATAAATGCAGCCACCTTTGCTGAAAGGTGAAACGCTTGCATCCCTCACCATAGTTTAGTGGAATCCCTGAAGGTCAACTCTCCCAAATCAGGCCAGAGAGATCATTAAAAAGAATCTTTCATGATAAGGATCATATTTCACTAGGAAAATTATTGGAAAAAAAGGAGGTGATAGGACCCATGGTACTTACTTCATGTCTCAAAGCAAGTTAGTGGTCATCAAACTGTGATGAAGGATGTATTAGACAAGTGTTAATATTTCAGGGAGGGTCCTCTAATAGGCGTTTTTCCCCAATGAGTGTAAGAACACCCTAAAGGGTGAGACAGGTCCACACAGCCCACCACTTTGTCCCCAGTAAAAGAGCAAGAATAGGAATTCAATTTTAGGGACAGGACATGAGCCTGGTCAGCTTCTGCAGTCCATTCTCCTGTTTCCCTGGCACCCAAACCTGTTAGAAAAGGGATTTTAAAGGGTCCATCCCTGCCTAGTCATTTAGTATCTGTTTATGGAGCTCCTGCTCATCAGTTTATTAATACCTTTTGAGCCTGTTGATGCTGTCACAATGTCCTGTGGCATTAAGTTCCAGGAATTCACACACTGTTTCTGAGAAATCTGCCTTTCTCAATCCTAACATATTCCTAAGTTTTGTGGTCAAAACTGCTGCATGAAATCACTCTACACACAGCCCAACCTTCTGTGGCCCCTCTCTATTCCCCAGACTTCCACCTCCAGAACTCCCTTGAACATCCACATGCTTTTACTTTCACAGAGCTTTCACAGAGCCTTGGAGGAGTTTACCCTGGCAGTTCATACACACACCTGTTCAAAATGCTTTGTGAAGAAATCCTCCCAAATCTTGCCTTCATACCTATCAACAATTTTCTTTAAGAAAGAAAAAGTTTAAAAAATTAAAAAATCATTGACTCAAGGGAAAAAAATAAATATCGCCATTCAAGACAGAGTTACTCAAGATGCTTTCCCAGAACTGCACTCTCATCCCCTGCCCTTCCACCTTCTCACCACCACTGCAATCAATGCTACATCACTAACACAACCCACTCTTAAGAGAGCTCCAAACTCACAGAAATGCTACTTCTTGGAAAGAAATACTCAGCACTCAGTCGTGAGAAACATTTCCCCTCTGCTAAGCTGTGCAACAACCAAGGATGGGGCTCACTCCATGCCAATAAAAGAAAGAGAAATTTTCTGTCCTCCTTTACAGAGGAGATGAAAGAAGGGATGGCCCTGTTTATGCCAGGGGAACAGACTATGCTATAAACCCTGTGCCACAAGTTGCAGATGTGCAGGCACTGCCATTGAGCCCAATTGTTTTGAAAATAACCTATAGACAGCTCATAGGAACAGGCACCATGATATCTTCAAAATTTTCAAGGCACAAAAGGAGTGGGGAGAAGTACATGAAAAGACCAGAAGTCTCCAGAAAGCCATGAATAGGAAAGAACTTCAGACCAAGGGAGATGGTGTCACTAAAAGAAGTTTGCAAAACAAAGGCATCTAAAAAATTTGCTCATCCCCCACATCTGACTGCATCTGTCTGCACAGTCCAAAGAACTCTGCCTGTAAAACCAAGCTGCCCTTTCAAAAGTGCTGCCAACACAAACACTTACATTCTCAGTCAGCTTCTCCGTAGGGCAGAGCAACAGGAAAAACCCAACACCCAGAGCTGAAGACTGAACCCCAGATCTCCCATTCCCCTCGTACTGACTTACCTTAGAGAGGGTGAAACTGATGTTCCCACCCATTTCCCTAGAAAAGAAGAAAAGCAGTCACATTGAGGAGAGATAGCCCAGAGTTGTATGTTTGTCTCATCACGGGTAGCATTCCCCAGCCCAGAAAGAGCCCCAGTCTGCTGTTGCAGTATGTTTTTTTCTCTGCAGCGTTACAGCCACAATCAGGGAAGCCCTCATGTCCATACAGCTCCCCAGGGGCTGCTGGCGTTTGTAGTCCCTACAGCACCATTTCTGCACAATCAACCATAATCCTAGCATTGCCAGCATGTTCTCCTGGCAAACCAATGGTGCATTAAAACTGTTGCTCTTCTCCACAGGTCTCAAACATGAGCATGCTGCAAGAATCCCTTGTGTGTAGCTCAACACTTCTTGCAAGGATAAGTCCAAAAGCAGTGCTTCAGCCACTGAACACCCTCAGGTGGGAGAACCTCATAACCAGCCTCTCCTTTTTGCAGAGTGAAGTGTTCATGTTTCCCCCCTTAGACTAGAAAGACTAGGCCATCCCAGAGAATTAGGTGCTGGCAGAGGGGCAGCAACATCTCAGCAAAGAACATGTTTCCTGGAAAAGACACACAGGATGAATTCAGACTCCTGCTGAAGCTCGGTGGATGGGACAATCACATAAACACCAGGCTCCAGATGGAAGTCATGAGTCACTTCCCGTTCATCAAGGAAGACCTGGTGCTTGTTCACAGGCTGATGTGACAAAATACATGTGACAAAAAAACTCACAAAAGACTGTGACAAAAAGCATGTGAAGAATTCACAAGCATGGCATAGGCAGGCTGCCTTCACACCTCAGAATTTTTTTACAGCACAAGCACAAGCAGATAACAAGGGGCAATGGGCACAAGTTGGAACACAGGAGGCTCCACTCAAAGATGAAGAAAAACTTCTTCACGGTAAGGGTGACAGAGGCCTGGAACAGGCTGCCCAGGGAGGTCATGGAGTCCCCTTCTTTGGAGATTTTCAA
>JAOXNG010000021.1:12362489-12372988 GCA_028566535.1 Scolopax minor
TCTTCGCTGCGAAGTGTCTTAGTGACACCATAAGTACGGTGCTTGTTCAGAATATTTTTATAGTATTTGTATCATATGTACTAACTATTTGAAATGAACCAGAATATTTGGATGAATCCACTCTGAATTTTGCAGCATTGGATTATTTTATGTATGTATATTTGCTAACTAAATTTTCTTGGCTTTGAGAGCTTTGATTTTTTTTTTTTTTGTTTTATTCTTCTTTGCTTGCTTGTTTTGATACCATTACAAATTACAGGGAAAATCCTCATATTCCTGGGAATCCTTTTGGAAATTTTAACAGGCAGAAATATGCTTATGCAGTCGGTACCAGTACACATGTGAACTTTCAAATTACATGGTTGGTACTGAAGCAACTGAATAAAGTTAGAGTTTCCTCATGTTAAATGTTTTACTAAAATGAAGCCTTGTAACTTTGAAAGTTCATTCAACTTTGGGTAATGCATGTTTATGTTAGGCATGTAATGCATTCAGCTAAAACTCACTTCGCAAAGGACAAGTACTAAAAGAGTATTACTGCTAATGGAAAGACCTGTCTTTAAGTTAAAATTTAAACTTCTGTTCGGTTTTAATTTGCTTTGTGTCAGGGAAATAAATTTATAGTCGCTTTTGCTCTACTCGACATACGAAACCTTACGTTTCCTTTTTAAAATGACATCTTTTGGTAGGAAACACAAACTGAGGCAAGCAAACATTTCTAAGAGTTGTTTCTTGCTTTCCTTAATCCAATGGATGGAAAGGTAATATTGTGTAAACAACATTATTTTATTTTTTTATGCAATATCATGCTGTAAAGATGATTTATCGAATAAGGATGTACCTATGATTGAATCTTTGATTCTGCACAGCTAGAGTTTATATATAAATATAAATGTGTCTTGACAATCAAGGACTTATGTCAGTCTTCCTTTATGACGTTTCTTATTGTTATGCATTCCATTTGTTTGACTTGAGTATTTGTATTGTCTGTAAAGTATGTAATGTTTTTATAGCTTGTTTTCAAAAAAAACCAACAAAAAAAAAACAAAAACAAAAATGCCTGTAAATACGTTCGGACTGATGGCAGTACCGCTCTGTTGGAAGGCATATGATGATGTACTGTTTGTAAGCAATAATACACGACAGTGCTAACTTTACAAGTAGCATAAGGATAAGTTCCAAAAATAGCTTTTGGGAGTTAATAGCCTTGTTTGAGTTAATGAATATTCTTAAGCGTTTCTTTTTTTTATAAATAAATTCAAATGTCCTCCTGCTGGAGTGTATAACGTTGTTTACACAGCACAATTTTCAGTCACGGAGGGGACAGTCTTTAGATGTATGGCTTCATCCGTACACTGCTTTGAGTAGGAAATGAATGGCTTGGCTGCACTTCGGCGCGATGAGGAGGACTGCAAAAGTGGAATAGCTCTGTCTCTAGAGGACGAGAGATACTATTCTGCTTCTGCGCTGGTTCCTGGCAATTCCTCTCCTTCAATTTGGGAGTCTTTAAGTCCTGATACTGAACTGATGAGACTTGGGCCTCCAGTAGAAAGGAGTAGTTCTCGTCTTACTTCGTATACAGATAAACAGGGAACTTAAAAGTCATGTCTTCATTCGAGTTGCAAATTTTTCAAATTATGAGCTATGAGGTGATGAGATGGGTTTATTCCGATAAACTAAGTGTCAAACTTACGTTTCATTCTAATGACCTACAAATTGCTCCAGCTAATTTTCACTGTTGACTTCCCCTTCAGGCAGTAGCAGAGAAATAGCAAACCCTCAGAAGGCAGTTACAGCTATTAGACACCAACTACTATCCCTGGTGAATGTGGGTGTTCAGTTTGCAGGCCATCAGTCATGGATGCAGCAAGCCACAAGCCTGCAGGCTGAATGGCAGAATGGCAGAATATTGGAGTTTCCTCTGCAGCACATGGACTGCAGGATGAACAGCATCCATCCTCAGAGAGCCTTTGCTGGGCTAATGGCAGCCTTCTTCACCAGGCAGTTTTAGAGCAGCGAAAGGGTGGACTGAGAGACATAAGTTTCAATTCCATTCCAAGATCTCTGGGGTGGAGGGACACCTGAAAAGCTTTGTAGAGGCCAGAACTCGTGTTGACCCTTCCAAATGCTGATATAGCACTGCCAAGCACAACCCAGCTCAGGCTCCTGAGGACTGCGCTCCTCCCCCATCTTACTGACTTAACACAAACCATCTGCAAGACCAAACTGCATGTGAAACTCTGAGAACCAGGGCTGCTACTCCCAAGCTTTACTGCCCAATTTGCAAAGGTGCCTTTACTTTCCCAGTGATTCTCAAGAGTTTTGCAGAAACTAAGCCATTCTAAAATTTGTCCAATCTGACAAAATATGACAGCTAGAAAAAAAAAAAAACAACTTTGTTAGGAGATGTTATCTGCTATTATTCGGCAGAATTCCCTTACAGACATGGTATCGTAAGGAATCAGCGCTACTGAAATTTTCAGATAATTCTATACTTTGCTTTCAGGAAGACCTGATTGTCAATATGTTTCTCAGTGGCTCAGTAAGGACAGAACTGCCATTGCTAGTAACAGGCCAGAGCTAACAGGCCTTATCTAACTGGGCCAGTTGCCTGTCCTGACCTCCTAGACTTGTTATCCATTCGTTATGAGAACCTGCCCTGGGACCACTGCTCAGTATCAGGCGTCTCTTGTTGTGAGAGTACCAGCAAAGGCCTTGAAAATACAGACACAAGCAGAAAAAAGAGGTCCCAGAAGTATAAACAAGTTGCTGATTGATGGTCAATTACTGATCATAGCAGAAGCTCAACCTTGAGAGCTCGGAAAAGACTGCTTCTAAGCACAATAACGAATAGACATAACAATTAAGCAAGGAAAAAACAGCCCAGTGAGACGATAAGGCACCTGTCACTGAAAGTAGCAGCTTCCAGCATCACAATGGTATGTGGTCCATGGGAGACGGGTTAAAGGTTAATAAAGGTCTGTAAACTCAGAAATCTTCTAAAAGGTCAAGATCTTGAATTCTGGGGAAAGGGATCATCACCATGAGAACTGTTATCATGGAAGTAAGGTGGGATCATCAGAGTTGTGAGCTCCAGGGACACCGGCTCCCTTCACTCCCTTCATCTGCTCTCCCTGCCTGCTCCAAGCATTACTGGATGTAAACTGAGCGAGTCTGGTTATGATTGTGGGCAACATATGATTCAATGGCAATTATGTCTTCATGTACAACTTCATGTAACCCCAGCTTCCAAAATGACAGCTCATACAGTAAGTGTAATCTATGGAGGCATTAAGTCACACCAAAATTAAAGCCTAAGAGCAGTCTGCTCAATGCTAACACTATTTGCTGGCTATCAGATGTAATCCTCCTCTTAAATTAGAGTATTCACTGAAAGTCACTTACATGTGGCCTCTTCCACTGTAGATTTTGAGGTAGTTTCTTTAGCAGTGCTCCCATTCCAATAGAGCTGATGTGAGCAGGGAAGTTGTCATCTGTGAACAAGCTTTTGTTCCTCAAGCATGTCTCCAGCAAGGCCTGGTAGTTCTGCTGGATGGGTGGGGTGTGGTTTTGAAAGATACTCCTGCCTAAAGGCACAGGGGACTTCCTTTTTTTCAAGCACAGCAGAAAAGGCATGGTGATGTCTACAATAAAGTCTGGATAATTTTTTCCACCGAGCAGCCAGCAGGGATTTCACCCTGCACAGTCCTGCTGGAAACTCCTTGTTTCTTTGGATGAGGTGTGTCTTCTCTAGAAGAATTTCTGTTCATTAAAACAAGTGTAAAAAGTCACTTTAATAATTACTTTTAAAATTTTCTTTTTAGCTAAGGGGGTTAAGGGTGGCAGTCCCAGTAGAAATGGGGGACGCATCTGCTTCTAATCTAGCACCTATCGCTGCATTTTCTAGGCTTTACACTCACTGTAGATTTGCGTGAAAGCAAAATGAGCGACCCCATTGACTTTTACTCAGGCTTTGAAGCCATAGACATGGCTATTCTCAGCCTCCCTCTGAACTATTTTAGGCTCTCCAGGATATTTTCATTACATGCTGTAACATGAATGACAGCCTTTATTCAATCACATTTTGACATGTGGTTATTTCCCCTCCCCCTAAAAAACGAAAAATAGCAAGATAAACAAAAGGCTAATAGAAAAATGGGTGGTACAAAGACATTACTCAAAAGCCCCCAATGGTTATTTTGCCCTTTTGGCCTTATTTTGGAGAATGAGACAAATACAATCTCCCCCAAGAGATCACATTCCATCTTGTTCATTACCACAGATTCACACATGAAATTGCATGCCGACATAATATTTTTTCACTTGTAACATTCGAGACAGATGTTTCTCATCCTCCCACTGAAAATATCAGAGTGATTTCATAGCCTTTTTTTTAAATATTAGCAGCTATGCTAAACATTAGCAGCCATCACCTTTTGCTGCAATTGGTGGGCTCCTGGGAGAAATGATGATTAAAATCTCAGAAGGCGAATCACACCCATCAGTGGTAACAAGATGATCATAATCATAGCCTTCTCATTACAGCGTGGACTGAAAAAATTAATCAGGCTACAAAGTTTAATACATGGTTTACATGCTATAATCATGCATTATTTGTAAGGCTTCCCTGCAGAGGAGGGTCTCTGAGAGTCAAAATCACTACCCCAGGCACCCTGGGAAACTAGTCCGAGTTAGGAATAAGTTGATTGCTACTCCCATTGAAGATGAAGGTCACCAGCGTTCCCTGTGAGAAATCAAACACAGATTGCAGCATCCTCCCACACAGAGCCCTCATTTGTTATAAGACCACTCTACAACTGATCCACAAGGCTTGATCCTCAAGGGCAACCAAGAGAAAATCTTCAAAATACAACCCTGGAAACAAAAATTACATTTTCTATTGTACAGTAGACATTTCAGTCTTGAAAAAAAATTTAACTGCCTAAGAACTTGACGACTTTTTCTCCAGATGAAAAATACTGCCTCTCCCTGAAAACCTTGCCTTTGTACCATTGACCTTCACAGCTACAACAACATGAGCAACAGACACAAAGATAGATGTAAGAGAAAAACAAGAGGAAGAAAACAGGCTGCAGACTAGCTGCACTTTATATAGACAGACAAAACATGTATGAAGAGGAATTTCTCATTTTGCTGCTCCCCAGGAAAAGAAGTAGTGAACAATTTACATACTTTGTGTTACACTGAAGAGCAAATACTTGAGACTTGATTTTTGGGTGTGCAGAGCATCCACAATGCCTGATAAAACCATTGTAACCCTTCACCAGTTCTCACCTTAGGCTGGCATTTATTTGAAAAATAACTAAACTTCATAGATAGGCCTTGAAACCCAGAGACAGTATAAAAATCCCAATGCTTTAAAAAACGGAGGTTTAAATCACCTGAATACATAGCCTTTTTTTTTCAAGAAACTGAGGCAGCAGCTCCAGCTGTAATAGCATGTTTGAGAGCCAATGAAGCAGCTACTTTAAATGGTTTGAAAACCTTCCAAATGAACCTGTCTGTAGGTGTATTGTTTTGAATTCTTTTCCAAATTACCTGGAAATTTTTGAACAAAAGATGCAACAAAGCATTTTATGTGTTCCGACTCCGTCGAACAGAGCAAATGTTTGCATACAAAACAATAAATGTTAAGGTGAGCAGAACAAATGATGCAGGGCCATCTGCTACAGCCATTCTTATAATACAGGTGTATTGTTTTGAACTCTTTTCCAAATTACCTGGAAATTTTTGAACAAAAGATGCAACAAAGCATTTTAGAGTGTCAAGAAGAGTCACTGCTTAGAACAGCTTAGAACATTAGCTACAGAAATTAGCACTCATTAGTCAAAATGGAAATGTGGCTGTATTAGGATTTGTTAATCTTTATTAGTCTCTAAATAAACAGTGTGAAAACAGCATTTGCAGGTACAACCTCAAGTCTTTGATTAAACTTAGTGGTGTATTTCAGAAATAAAATTAAAGCTGACTCCCATTCTTCCTGTTGGGTTTTCAGCAAATAGAAATATCCTGAGAAGCAGCATTGAACTGTGTTTTCTCACAAAGTGAATAAATGTACAGACAGGTGAAGGACCTTGCCCTGAATTTCCTCTGCTTAGATTATTGGCACAAAAGTTGAGGAATGCCTTCTGGTGCTAAGATTTTCAAGGCCAAGCAGTGAACCTGCCCCAGAGCCTCCCACTGATGTTAACAAAGGGTCTGTAGCAAAAATGCCTGGATGGCTTTCAAAACTTCAAACAATATCTCTCTGAGCAAAGATTCACTTTTAAAGACTCTGGTTGAGAATTTAAAATACATATTCTTTGCTATGTAAATTGTTCAAGCTACACTGAAATCAGTGGGAATACGAAAATCCCACTTACTCAAGATCTGTCCTGTAGCATTTAAGGTTACAACATCCTATTCATAATCATGCTAATAATTAGAGATTCTGACTGCCTGCAAATCCCATTGAAATCAGGTGAAACTTTTGATCTCTCCAGAATAACTTTGGGATGAAATATCAGCCTAAACTGCCCCAAAACAGCAAAACTAAGAGAAGAAGGGTGCACAAAATCTAGGTTAGGTAAAACACCAGCCTGTGCTCCCAACCATTTAGCAGGCAGATGCTCTGGAGCTGTAACACATAGGGCAGCTGACACCAGTTGGTCATCTAGTTGCTTTATATCACACCTGTTCTTTGCATGTTTGCCAATACAAACTCTTTGCCTTTCCCTTCACTACTTCCAGAGAAAAGTACAGCAGCAGCTGCTGTGTGCAGCATGGCCAGCAGCCTCACGTAACTAATTTTATCCTAGTGTACAGCTTCATCGCAGCACCTTGCCTCCAAGAAATGGTGACAGTTACACGCCTTTCAAACCCCTACACAAATCCACAGACTGCCAAATGCCAGCACCAAATCCTGCTACAGAGCACTTGGAGTTTGATGTACTACCTTCTTCAAATGTGTCCTCACAGCGAAGGACAATTGTTCCACTGGCAGTGATGCCCTACTGCTTATAAACACTATATACATTATCTCTACCTATGTGTGTATTTGTATATATTTAAGTCTTGCCTATGTAACCCTGAGAGCTAGATTTCACCTATCAAGCACTCTGGTAAAAGCAGGAAGCAGGGGAAAAAAGCATATTGAGTAATGCCAGAAAAATTCTGACGAGCCAAATACATATTCCACAAAAGACATGAAAGAACAGGTCAGCTCATCATGCAGACAACTGTCTGACTCACCCATCACTTCAGTGGATGGCAGCATCCTCGTTTAGTTAGCCATTTGATTATTCAAAGCACAAAACTCCACGTCTCTCCATATGTCACTGGAGGTGATATAAGGTAGAACAGGAAGATGTGTTCAATTGTGTCTTAATACATTTTAACAGCATTTTTGCTTTCAGGAAAGAAAACATTCAGAAAGGAAATACTATCAAAGATCCCACATTTTCTCAGAACGGACAGGTTTCTCCACTTTGTCAATCACTAAGTCAGAACAATTGCTAAAAAGAACATTTGAGGGAAGTATACATACTATGGCAGAGACAGTCAAACCCATCCAGGAGTTATAGGAGAAACCACCGAGCTTCTGCACTGCACAAATGGTTAAGGGCTCAGAGGATTTGTCTTTCCAGCACTACTACAGATATTATGTGGGTCAGCTCTCCTATGTGCAATACAACATGCTTTCTTTGCCATACAATTTTAAGGAGTAAACCCTCTGGAGACAAGCATCCTTCCCGCTCACTGTATACACATTATCCAACCCTACATTCTCCATTTCTGGTGGTATTTCTGGGTATTAGCACCTTGTTCCATCCCAGTCAATGAGGGGGTAAGAGCAGCACAGAGGAGGTAGGGAAAAAGAGAGCGTGTGCATACCAAGCCATCAGAGAACAACATACTTCCCTTACTTATCAAATAAGTGTATTTACTTTAATTATGAGGTCCTGCTGGGTCTTCATCTCCCCTTATCCCTTCCCCACAAATCCTGCTATTCCCTGTTGAACCCATCACTACCTGAACTTTTGACACTGTCTATTTGGGTTCCTTACTTGGTAATGAACAAACAGTGACAGTAACTGCACTGGCAGGAAAGGAATTTTAGTGAACTACACTGCTCCCATAAGCTTCTTCAAACTGTTAAACTGTTTTTGTAATGACTGAGTCACCACCTCTTTACAAGCTCGGTGACTTGCTAATGTCCCCACCCTTGTATGATCTTTTGTGGAAAATAAACCTGTGCAACCTAAGGCAGGAGATATGCAAACACACACGTGACCATGACTTGATTTCACATGAAGCTGGTTGCAGTTATACAATATTGCATTTCACCACCCAAAATTAGGTTTCATTTCGTCTGCAAATACTACATGACTTAGTACAGCAAAGCCCAAGCGAATTTTCCCCAGAAGTCTCTTTCTTCCAGTCAAGGCAAGTATTCAGCTTAGTGACTGCCTGCGATGTTACCAACAGTAGGCACATGAACTGAGAAGCTACAGAGCTAAAAGCTTAATTCATCACAGTTTGAGATAAAAAGATAAATTTTGTAGTAGAGGACAACAGCAGAGCCCCATCAGTATCAAATACAGGTATATTTAGAACACTGCAGTACAGTAGTTTCTGTGAAGGGCACTCAAGAGAATGTTTCTGCATTTGAACGGTTCAGAAACTTTCAAGAAAAAAGGCCCTTCTTCCATCAGTGACATTTTAAATGAAAAATCACTCTTTGGAAAAAATATTTAATTGGTTTTGCTCTTTTTCTGCTTTCAAAATTAATAAAAAAGTAAATTATACTTTTAAAAAATTGCCTAAAGATTGCACTATGAGACCATTAAACAATCTGTTAAAATATCTCTGTTTATCAAATGAAAAGGAATAAACAATGAACAGAGTAAAATTTTCAGCTTGGGCTCTGGGAAAAAGAAAAGCCTAATTATATTCTAAACTTCCTTTCCTAATTTTACTTCCCTTTGTTTTCAACAAGCTCTGTATTTCAAGGTAAAGAGAGGCCTTGAGGAAGTTGGTCTTCCAGAGAGAAATGGCTAAGAAAACAGACTGAAAAATAAATAAAATTGTGCATAAAATTGTGCATTGTTTGTGAATCATCTAAAGAAAGTCTACAGAAACTGTCAAGCAGGCTTGTGATCTACCCAGGCGATAATGAGTCCAAAGGAAGGGAACTCTCTTCAGACAAGACAAGGAAACAGTTTTTTGGCCATTTGGCCATCGGGTATGCCTATTTATGATCAGCACAGCTTAACGATTAATATCTATCCTCTTCTTGTAAATGTTGGAGAAGTGTGCCTCTGCCCTACCTGTAGCCGTCAGCTCCCACAGCTCCCACAACAGAAACCTGGCTTTCCTGCCCCATTCATTGCTTTCAGGAAGGGCATCAAGGTGGCCTGGGGAGATTTCCAATCAAAGGCTTCCTGGCCTGACCTTTACTCAGCTCTGAGGATATCACAAGTAAGCACCAAAGAGACTCCATATATAGCCATAGAAATACCAGAACAGCATCGGAGGAGCGCAGCCCTTAAATGGCAGAACTATCTAGAAGATGAAAGCGATTCTTTTCCTACAAAATGAGGAATTTTTGCCAAAACAGGTTGATTTCTACAGGGCCTTGCATTTTCAGGAGTTTCCACTTGAAAGGAATCATCAAATTCTTAAAGCCAAGAGTCGCTATTTATAAAACTAAAGAAACAAGAGAAATTAGTCTTAAGGAGGTTTCAAAACATTAATTCCACTTTCAGACTAACTTTAGACATTGGCAGCAAAGCAGAGAAGCCTGACCTTCTACAGTCAGCTTGCTGTTTTCTTCCAGAAAAAGAAAACTGGTCCCTGGAGTCGTGGCTCACACCTCACGGGTCAGAGCGTAGAAACACGATGGGATCACACAACGGGACTAGATGGGAAAATGGCACAGAAAGGGACCTGGATTGTAGTCTGGACATGTTGTTTCCAGGTGTCCTGTCTCCCCCGTGAAAAATAACCACTTTTAATGCACCACCACCCCTGTTTACACAAGGCCCTGGGCTCCTCCTGTCTGCAAATGGCCGCGACAGGGCAGGAGTCTGCTACACAGTGGGATGGTTTTCAAAGCTCTCTCTTGCCACATCTCTCAGACGCACCAGATCAACTCAAATGAAAAAGCCTTTTTAGAGGTGTTTTAGGAAAAATTCCCTGCTCTGTCCCTGCTGTTCAGCGGGGATGAGGCAAGCCCAGCAATGGGGCCAATGGCTGGCCCTGGGGACACAATGAGCCACAGGCTGTCACTGGAAAACCCATGCAATCTTCAGCCCAAGCACTACTGCCTCTGCTCCTATTGCTGGAGGAATAAAAAAGCAGAGATAGCAGCTAATTTACCTATCTCATCTGCTTAAATTGTGGAACTCTCTGGAGCCAACTTCATCCCTGCTGCCTTATTTTTTCTATGTCTATAAATGCAAATAACAAAAATTCAAGGTCAAAAATAAAAATGTCAT
>JAOXNG010000021.1:12443198-12456633 GCA_028566535.1 Scolopax minor
CAGATAACTTTGCTACTTATGTCACTTAACAATGATTTAGGACAGGTAAAAATAACTTTCAAAAAATGAAAGGTGGAAGTCTCTCATACAGCAAAGAAAGTAGAAAGTAGCAGTTCAAGCTAAGTTGTCTTCTTCTTGCACGTCTAGTCAAACGCACAGAATCTGCTAGGGGTCAAAAATAAAGAGGTGCCAAGTGACAGATAGCCATTGTGCCACCCAGCACCACCAGTGCTAAGGGAAACATCACGATGCAGCTGCTTCTCCAAATAGTTCCATCAGCAGCTACCGGGGGCAGAACTTGACCATTGGCAGAGGGATAAGGCTTGCTCTTGTTTGTTCAGTCTTAGCTATGTGTTAGACTTTCCACCTCAGAGACAAAGGTTAAACTGACAATCATCTTGATTTCAGTCAGGGCGAGGTAAATCCTATGCTGACTTCCAGATCACAAAAAGTCAAAGCTTGGGTCTGAAAATGGGCTGAGAGCCTTACAGCATACCAATCTCTTGCTATTGGTGGTAGAGAGATATTGCAGCCAAGGAACACAAATGGAAGTGGATGGCAGTTCAACAAAGAGTTGTCTTTGTAACAGAATCCCTTCAGTCCAAATCAGATTTCCTCCAGTCCAGGACTGTAGCCCACCAACAAAGATATATGTAACCACTCGAGACTTTATTTGTCATAGGAAAGATCCAGGATCTGAAGAAATCTCAGTGTTAAATTCAAAACTGATGTTTTGGGGATGACTTCTTGCAAGCTTTGTTTACTTCCCTAGCCAGATTTCTGTTTCGCTGTCTGTGCTCAAATCTTTCATCGTGGGACACAGAAGGCCTGAAGGATATACCTATACACGGTGTTTAAAACAATCTCTAAAATGCCCACTTGGCTGGTGACAGATGCAAACAACTTACCCAGTCTTCCCAGGATCCTTTGGGATTTGACTCTTTGATCAGCTCCAGTCTTTTTAAGATAGTCTGACACGCATTCTAAAACCAAAGGGAGACAGAAGTGGTATTTTAAGATTTGAAAAGTTAGCTTATAGTATTAAAATCCCTCTAAGAATTTCAAAGAACCTTCTGTTTAAATCAATATTGCCTTTAGGACTTTATCATATCGTAAAAAGGAACAAAGTTCACTAACAGATATCTTGCTATATAGGAAGAAACACTGACTGCGAATGATTTTAAAACAGATGGCTGTGCTGATAGCAGAAGGGAATCCCAAGTACACCACAGAACTTTCCAGACCATGACACAAAATAACAGAAGTCTGACCATTTATACAGTATCCAGTCATAGCAGAACACCTGAGCATATCTAGCAAGATGACTCCATAACATTGGAAAAAAAATATAAAAATATTCTTGCAGAAATTCCACCTATTCAGACAAGCTGTGCAGAGAATGGAAACAGCCTCATGTTTTTACTTCACAGGTTACACTTTGCCTTTTCTTTAAATTGGAGAATGACCAGAACTAAATTCCTTGCTTCGATGGAAAAGTCACATACCCTGCAAATATAAGCATCAATAACTCCACCATGTCGGCGATAGTCATGACTCTGCACTTGCTGCAGAAGGGTGTTTCTCTAAGTTTAACTACATTGGGGGTCTTTGATTCTGGAGCACAGCCCACAAACCATCTGCTATTGATATTTGCAGCACCATATATTTGTTATAGATAAAGCTACATAAATTTCTAAGAAGGTAGCTATTTAAATAGATAGTTTGTTCCATTCATTTTGAGTAATCACAAACACTCCATTTCAGAACTACAAAAGGACTGAAGGAGAGTTTCAAACCACTTGAAAAAAAATACATTATCAAAAAAATCACACCGCCAGTCGTTATAGGAAGTATCCTTATAAGGATAAGGGATAAGCCTGGGATTGCCTTTTTCTGACTATGTTTTCCTTAAGCAATAGATAAATTCATGTTTACACACTTTTCATGTTCTGGAATCCCAGCCTATAACCCAATAGTTGAAATAACTCAGCTTCCGTACATGGACGGCCATTCCATTGATGTCGGCACTGACAGAAGCGGCTGTGGGGGAGGTATTTGGGACAGTGTTCGTGCTGGTCTCGCTGATGAAAATTTTGGACGTGGGGATTCCCAGTGACCTGCTAGCGACCTGCAGAGCAAAGGGAAGCAATTGGCAAGCAGCTCTTCTATGTGAGTATTATCATTCATTGCTTACTGCTCAGATGCACACCGCAACCTCGCTCCCCTCTCTCATCCTGAATTTCAGTTTCCTTGAAGACTCGGTTGATTGGGTAACTGAGAGATTGAGAGAACATTGTTAAATTTGCCCTTCACTGACTGTGTGCAAGCACACATAGGTACACTGTTGCCACAATGACAGGTACAAACCTCACTATTCTGAGACTGAATTCTGCTCTCAACAGTTTTAAGAATCAGAGGATAAAGAGCTCTATTAGATTTCCCTTCATTTCCCTTCCAAAGCAATGTTACTCTCTCAGGTCTTTTTAACTATAAAGACGTTAATACACAGAGAGAAATGTGTTTACAGTATGGCTAATTTTTACAGAAAATATCTGTAAACTGTAGTTTTATGGGATGAAAAGAAATTGCCAGAGAAGCTAGATTGTGAGCATAAACTGCATTATCTACATAATGTGGGTTAAGATGATGAAAATTATAATTCTTTTACTCAATTATAATAACACCCTTGAGATCTAGGACTGCTGATTAAACAGCATGATTTGTTACCTTACACATAGATGAAGTGTCTAAGGCAATGCTATAGAGTAAAAAAAAATGTCTTATTTGGTTAAGTTCAAACTCATCGGTACCTGGATCATCTTGGTGTGAAGTCCTTGACCCATCTCAGTCCCACCGTGTGTAAGTAACACAGAGCCATCTGTGTACACATGGACCAGAGCTCCAGCCTATAAAAGGGAACATTAATCCAAGAGTGATCATAATTGAGCTAGTGAAGTTCTCGGCAGACTTCAGTTGCAAACTACAGAGAGAATGAATCTGGAACTAGATCAATGTTGTTCTTCAGTATAATTAAAGCTACGAGTTTGCATCCAAGGTGAATTTGGTTTAGTGTCACCAACTTACTAGAAGTTCCAATGACATGGCAAACTCCAGCCAGTATTTTCAGCTCAGAAAGCAGGTGAAGTAACCAAAGCCCTGTGAAGCAGAAAGGCACCCTTCACCTGAACTAACAACACTGACAATCCATCAAGTCAAACTGATGTCAAACATAGGATCAGTGTTACAACTAAAGAGAGAACAAGCAGGGAAACTAACACAACATAACACCATGAAAGCATGGTGGCATTGTGTCATTTTGGCACATACCACTGTGGCATCTTTTTGACAGTATAAACTGGTAACTGTTGTGTTGCTCATTTTGCTTTGAAAAATGTGTGCTCTTTCTTAACTAATTTAGTACTTCTCTGAAAAGCTCTAGATTAGTACAAATGGACGAAGGCCTGGGGAAGAAAGCATAAATCTTGCTTCCTTCCTGAAGGATGGGTAACATTTACAGACCTGGTTCAGAAATGGGACGGTGAAGCTGATGCCAAATTTGGTAGGAATAATGCACATCCCTCTCTTCTTCCAGCGATTCTGCCTGCAGGGAGGGAGAGCAATGTATACTCATGTGGCTTTCATCACAACTCAGCATTATACTTCCCTCTGACAGCTTGGTTATAAAACCAGAAATGACATACTTGAATGCAATATAGACTGAGTTAATCAGTAATTTTTATGAAAGACTGGCTTTTTTGTATGAGTTCCAACGAGAAGAAATCCAAACTGAAGATGCTCCCCCAAGCATTACAGAAGCAATTGTCTGGACTACTAACTATTCAGTTGAATATATAAGCCAACAAGAAAGACTGTAAGGCAGTGGAAAGCCTTGACAGCCATCTGAGAAGTCTAGCTAGACTCAACAGTCCCACCTCCTCCTAAAAAATCACATCATACCAAGCCTGGTTCCTGCCTTATCTACACTACCAGGATAGAGGTTTCTTTCCACAGTGAGCCTGAAGGAATTTCAAAAAGAGAATTTTTTAGAAGTTACTCTGCAAATATATGGTCTTACTTCACAGTTAAGGGGATTTCAGAAGTTAAGCAGGCAACAGGTTTATCCAGTAAAAAGACATCTCCAAAACACCTACTTGTTGAATTCATCAATTAGTTTCTTCCTGGCATAATAGCTAGAGCTCGACAGACATTCATCCCAGCATCTTCGTAGAGTAAATCCCTCCAGTTTTTGGTTAAAATGAGTCAGGTCTCCTTCATTATATAGATTGAGCTTCCGCACCTTCCCAACGAGAAATATAAAGGTCATGCTAAGTTTAATGCTTTAGATGAGGGTTTTTTAATGGATGGCATCAAAAGCATGTTGGTTCTTAGTTTTACTCCTCTGCTTAATCTACAGAACAATAGAATTAACAGATATATATCTCTTTATGGAAAATCGAGGACTAAGACATTTAGACTAGGAATTTTCAAGACAGCCTGGGACCTAAGTACATTGTTAGTAAGATTAAGATATCTCATGCCTTTGGACATTTTTTGAATATCTATCCTCAAAGCAGTTGTTACATAATTGAGGCTACTGAGGAAATTTAATGAAGCGGAAAATATGTAATGTGGTTGTCCTACAGGAAATTTGAGATCCTGCTAAGGGCTTAGCAAAAACAAAGCAAAAGTTCGTATGCTTAATTATTTTCTGTGGTTGTGTCCAGTTCTCAGTGCTTATTCAAAGGCAGCACCGCCCTGAAATTTGTCAGCAGATTTCTGTACCTCCTCAGGTGGCAGGCTACACTTCTGAGCAAGGTCGCTCATCCAGCACTCGGCAATCATCATTCCTTGGGGCCCTCCGAAGCCACGGAAGGCTGTGTTGGAAGGCAAGTTGGTCTTGCAAACATAGCCCACACTGCTGACGTTGGGGATGTTGTAGGAGTTATCCAAATGTAACAGGGCTCTGTCTATAACCTGGTGAAGAGAAGGAACAGAGAGGGATACATTTTACATTCTTGCCCTTAGAGCTTGTGAACCATTTTAGCTTTATTCAGTCGTTAACTAGCTTGTTGATTTAGGCACTCTGCCCCCAATCAGCCTATTGACTTGAATGTTTCTTATTCCAAGGAACTAACTTTCCCCAAAGCTGGGAAACTATCAGCCATCTTGCATTGTGCAACAAATTCCCCATCACAGCTCTGCAATGCAAAGCAAACTTTCTTGACCTTTTTGCTTAATCCAAGTTATTACAGCATCAATAGGAATTACATAGCACATGCCAAGACAGGTCAGTTGGCTCAATGAGCATCTGTAGAAGCTCCAAAAACCTATCAAGCTTTGTTTTCAGTCATGTCAGAGAGTAGGGTGTGCAAGCAGTGCTGTAGACTGCAATTCTCTGAAGTCAGAGCAAAAACATTGCATAGGGAAACATCTTCTGCTTCGTTAGCTATCAGAAAATTTTACTTACACCATAAGAGAGGTCCACAGAGTTGCCCCCATTGCTGTAGTATGACACCTCCAGACTCTTCACTCTTCCATTCTTCATGAAACCAACCTGCCAAGAGAGTGTCCTCAGTAATCCCTTTTCTACACAATGTTCAGTTTTGTGCTTCCCTCCAAAAACTGAATGGACCCCAATACTAGCAAAAAGGCTCACTGTCCTCTGCTGTAGCACAGGACAAGCAACTAAGGAAACTTCCTAGTAAAGGGTCCATGTTTCCCTCTTAATCTCGCTCCAGAGAACCCTTCTGAAAAAAGTGCTGGCCACCTGTCACTGCCACACCTTCCTTAACAGTTTTTTGCTTTGAAAAGCAGCAGCAGTTAGATAAGGATCAAAGAGGAACAGAAGTTAACAAAACAAACAGTAATACAATGCTATAAACAAATGGGGGGCATCTAAGAGCAATGTAATTATCAACAAGGGCAAAATCTTGGTTGCAAGGAAGAAGGAAGTATTTATGCCGTGGCATGGAAATATCCAAGACAAAAGAACTTCTGCAGGACTTTAACAGGAAAAATGCTATAACCCAAACTCATAAGTCTTTCTCCCTCCTCTCCTCGGAGACAGAGGTGGGAGAGAGCATCTATTGTTCATCTCAGTGACCAATCGGGTTCAAACCACAACACTGACCTGATCCATTTGGAGTGGGGCAGATCAGCAGCAAACAACCAGAGCAGCTATTTTTACACAGCATCTTACTAGTCTCTGATATTTCAGCTGACAACACACACTCATTTCATATGTGTGCATACCTTGTACCTCCCCAGGAACGGGTGTCTCCCACCACTTATCAGCATGTCCTCATCTCGATCCAGCATGCACCTTACTGGGCAGCCAGTTCTGTTAAAGGAAACATTTATCATGCAAAGCCTGAAACACACAATACAGCTCATACAGATGAACACTCTGGTGAGCACTGTTTTCCCAAAGTGACAACTGGGAGTTAGGGGTAAACTGTTTTGTTTATATATCTTCCTCTTAAGAAAATAGCAAGATTGAGTAAAAAAAAATAATCAAGAAATTAGAACCTGTAGCCAGTTCATGAAAATAACTAGGGAATATTATTTCATAACCTCTGGTTTATAAAAACAGTGGTTTGGCTGGCAGAGATAAAGGAAAGGAGAAACATGCACATGCATTACTGATTAATTACAGAAAGCAGGTGGTTTGTTCAGAATGCAAAAGATAAGGCTGTTTTAAGTACAGGAGCTTCATTCTGGCTGTTCTTTTCCAAAGGTATTTTAACAAATGTGTTTGTTGCAACATCCATCTAGCACTGCCAGCAGGGTGCATCCATATCTACAAAGGCATTATTGGGAAGGTGGTGTTACACCCAGTGGAAAAATGTCATCTCAGGCCATGTTCACTCACAACCACGGAAATTTGCACAGTTAAAGATGAGCCTGTATCAAACCTACAGAACCCAAAAGCATATTTCCAATCTACACTTCACAAATGGTTACAGTCTAGGTTCATTCCCTGTGCTTTTATGGGTTTGAAAATCATAGATTTCTGCTCAGTGGCCTGCCACGTTCCTAGGTAAAAATCCAAAGAGAGAGTTTGCAAAGGAGCAGAAAAACAGTGGTTTAAGGCTGATGTAGTAGGGCTTTGAGCAAGGAAGATACTCTCATACATCTATTATGCAAAACAACAGGCATGGTTAGTGCTGGATTTTGGAAAGGTTTGGGGTGAAGAGGCAGATAATTTGAGATAGAATAGCTTTCAGAGAGTACCAAAGGAACAGGACAGTAAGGGCTTTTTTCCCCCCTTTCCTATTAAAAGCTGACATTCCCATATAAGCTTAGCACCTCTAAGCAGTCTCAACTCCTCTTACCAGCTAAGAGCCCATTAGACACTTCCTTTAGGAAACCTGAGGCTTGCCAGAAAGCTGTATAGTGACAAGACATGAAGAGTCTTGGAAATGTTCTAGAAAGAGGAGATGAGAACAGTCTGAAAGGAAAAAGCCCTGTTCCCCATCACCAAACTTACTTTATGGCTGCAACAGCCACTGCAGTTGTCAAAATAGTATTCCTAGTCTCTTTGCCTCCAAATCCTCCTCCCATTCTCTTCACTCGAACCACAATCCGATTTGAAGGGACTCCCAGTGCATTAGCAGTAAACTCCTAAAGAAAAAAGAGCAGCAGAACATGTACAGAACTCAGCTGCTGTTAAGAACTAGATACCAACACATTGCCCTTCTGCAGCCATTGATATAGCTCAAATACTTTATTACAATGCAGGTCCCACTCATCTTGCAATTGGATTTGATGCAGCTGGAACCAATAAGCTCAGTATTTCAACTCTGAGGGTGCGAAGGCACTCAGTACTTCAGCAGACAGCACCAGACACAGGAAGAGACTAACGTGAGATGAGGTTATTAACATCATGTCTCATTTACATAGAGACATGAGATATAGGTCTCATTTAGCACAGCAGACATCTGTACCACTCTGTCCGTTTTCTTCACTTTATTACAAGACCTTTGGACAGTCACGGTGAGCCAGTAAACAGGACAAAGACAACCCATGGGGCCAGTTGCCATTTATCGAGTCTGAAACTGAGAAATAAACGCCTTTTAGGCAGCACGTAAATGAGACAGTACCTGTGTCTTCGTTGGGTTTTGGGTTGACACAAAGAGCTCCATCTCACCATCTTCACCCTTTGGCACAGCCAAAGTACAGTGAGTTTCCAGATAGAAATGCTCCTGCCCACCAAGGTACATCTCTCCTAGAAAATTGAAAGAAATGCCCCAAAGATAGAATATTCCTTGTGTTACAAGGTGTATCCTCATCTGCTGCCTACAAGTTACTGCCCTTTTGACATGTGTTAAATCACAACACTTTGCAATGCCCAACACTGGATATCCCTAGCTGGTTCAACATTTTTAAAAACCCACAAAAAAAAAATCCAGACACACTCCCTCTCTCCACTTTCTAGAAATCTTTAGTCCAAAACACAAGTGGCTGCCATTTCAAAAATAAGACTGCACACTGTTCCATTGATCTAGCATCCCTTAAAATGCAGTGTTTGGTGCCCTTCAGACTGCCCTGATAACGCTTCACTGAGATGAAGGCTAAAAATAAATCAGGAGTAGGCTAGCTGAGCAGATCAAATACAAGGTTACAGACTTTGAAATAGAGGAGGAACAAAAATAGAATGCCAAAATGCCTTTAGATCGAACTTGAAATCAACTCTCTGTCACTGCATGAGTCTCTTTCACAGGACATCTTATCTAGCCACCCTGAGGGTACAATTTCTAGTCATCCTACACACTATTAAATGTGAGAATCTACCTCCTTTCTCAATCATGGCACTGGTCTATTCAGCTGACATAAAAATTAATGTTCAGAGCAGTTCTCAAAATCCTGTTCCTCTCTTCCTTTTCATTCAATTCAGCAAAAACAAATTAGCTGCCTTCATTAGGTACATCAGTGAGAAATGCACATTTGCATGAGGCAATGCCTACTCTGGTACGTAGCAGGAGCCTTTCTCTTGTCTCCTCAAGGGGCGGGTCTGGCATTCACACAGTATTGCAGCCTTTTAAATAACTTATTGTTCTAGCACAGAACAATTTTTGCCATGCCTGGCAGTGTGTATGCATTTTGTATAGTATAGTATAGCACACTATAAGAAAAGGTTAACAAACAGCTTATGACGCCTTTGAAGCGCCAGTGCCAATGACTAATTAACTGCAGAGGAAAGTCTCAGCAATGCATACCAAAATACAACAAATGGCAGACCTGGAAATGGATTTGTTTCAGTTTGTTTCAGTTAAACAACTCTCCCTTTTCCTCATGGGAAATCTTTGATCTTTGAGAATGATCCCTTCACACCAGGCTTTGTGTATGTAATTGATTTAACTTTCCTCTAGGGTCCATAGAAAGGATACAACACTCTCTTATCAATAAATATATAGTTCTCCGAAGGTCTGATGTTTGCGACTCTTCCTCTCAGGAGCTCAGTCATTGACTGGTGTCACACACACCGAGCAAAGGCATGGGTTTGACAGAGTATTCCAGATTATAGCTCTGGCACACTCCCCTAACTCAGAGAGATTTGAACCAGTTGATGGTAATTGCCAAGTTTACCCATGTCTCTACACCTAGTTGGCAGACTCCAACAGAATGAAACCAGAAAGCACACCAAACACAAACCCTTCCTCAAAGACATGCGAACACTCAATGTTGAGAAAGTATTACAGGGCTGTGCCATGCTCTTCATGATACCTACAATGTTGGTGGATTTGGTTTTCTGGCCCATTTTCATATACCAGGTTAAAGTAAATTGACTGTCTTTAACATTCAGACCAAACTATATGTGGTCAGAGAAAAGTTTCTATAGATATTTCAGGAAAATAAAATTACTTTGTAGAATATTTGCAGAAAAATGTGCCCTTACATTGGAAGAGAACATTTACAGGGGAACAGCTGGGAGCATCCAAGTCTCTCTGAAACTAAAATTAGCTTGTGAAAGATCTATTTGGATATAAACAGTTAGTTGAAATTTAATATGAAATTAATTTAGCCCCACAAGACATACTGTCATGAGTTCAGAATCATATGCATAAAAAGGAGGCCGATGTCTTTTGTCAAAAACTATCCTATTTTAAAAGAAGCCTCAATGCTTATTCTCACCTTCCAAAATGTGATCAGATTCTTCAAATCCCTTCTTCACATCTCCCTTATTAATCCTCTTTATAGACTTAAGAAAGGATTGTTTCTGAATTGCTTCCTAGGAAACATAATGACACAATGATATTTTTTTTTTAACTCAGTGGAAACCAAATGAAAACAAAGCTTCCTCTGACCAAGGAAGAAATATCCAAGATAAAAAGTACAAGAAGTTATCAGGCACCAGCTATGATAATAACCAAGTGACTTGACTTAAAGCAGTACAAAATAATTTCTGGCAACACAGCAATTTCAAAATAAGCATGATAATTGGACAATCTTAGATTGTTCCTTGTGACCCATTTTACACTACAGGCCCAGAAAGTCCGGGTCTGTAAGCACCAAAGCTATGACTTACAACTTAAGTTTACTGTAGTCTGTAGCCCAGAAGGAAGTAAAAAGAAAAAGAAAAAAAAAAGAGACAGAAGAAGAAAACTAAATCTCTCAGATGGTATGAGAACTTCTGCAGCAATAGTTCACTTCTGAGCTAATATACAATAATCTTTCTTGGGGAAGTTTTACAAATACATTTCCCTTTTGTCAAAACTGAAGCTTTCCATAATGAAAAGAAAAACCAAAAACCTCACAGAATGATCAAACAACAACAAAAAATCATCAGTACTCTCATGTTCTGTGGTTGAATAAAAAACTAGAAGCCTCAGAAAAGTTCTCACATGTTGTTTGTGAGAACAACTCATACAACTAAACCCTCTGTCCACAGATGATAGGACAAATGTCTGTACCAGACAATACACAGACTTTTTGTATTTGCATGAATACAATTCACATTAGAAAACACACGGTATGAAATACTGACCATTAAAAAAAAATTAGAATCCCATAGTTCTAATCCCATCCCTAATAAGAATGGCTTATTTCTACATGTGAATACTCTATTAGACATTATCTTTTGCTTTTACTGTCACATAAGGAAATTTTGTTAAAAAAAAATAAAAATAGAAAGCATGAAATGATCACAAATTGTTGACGTTTGTAATTTCCTGAGCTTTGAGAAATGCCACATAAGGGCTGTATCCATACAGTCAGGGGAAATGTTCACAGTGGAGAGGGAACTCCTGAAAAATAATTTCATCAGCTTAGAGACTAGACAGACAAGTGGTCTGCAGAAATCTCAGAGAAGCTGTACAGCAGCAGAGCTAGAACGTACTATCGAGTGCTATAAATGAGAGAATGAATGAATGAACACCAATGAAGCCAGCAGTGTCATACCAGAGAACACTGAAAGCCAGCACCCATGGGTAAGAATGGAACTGACAGTAACCTTGTTAATTTAAACAAATTTCTACCAAGCACAATACATTTACCAGAGCTTCATTTATTTCTTTCAGCTTTAAGTAACACAGAACAAGTTTAGGTATTCCGAATCAGTACCACATCAAAGGTGTGTTCTCTTATATTTAAATATACAAATCATTCCTTCTATCCATATCCTGCTGCACCCACAAAGACTAACAAAACATATGGCTAAATAACCATGTGTGTGAACAGAAGTTAACTAGACATCAGGGAGCCCAAACCTAAGTGCAGAAGCAGATCTGAGCTACCTTACCTGAATTGTGACAAGAGGTTTTAGCTCTTCATACTTAATCTTCACAGCTTTAGCCGCTCTTCTGGAATGTTCTTGTGTGTCTGCAACAACTGCACCGATGATATGACCAACACAAGTGACCTATAGGCAAAATTAGGACCCACCATCATTTGGTGTGTGTGTATATGCAGTAATGGGGAGGCTCATGATAATTCTCTTCATCTATTCCTTTTGTGCAGTCTTTCATCTGTTTATTCAGACCAGTCTATTTAAAATTATCACAAACAACTTTGAACAGTAATGGACTGAATGAGCCTGTCCCCATGGCTGTCAGCTCAGAGAATACTGCAGGTAACACACAGGGGAAGAGCACGAGGCAAAGGGTCTCAGGCCTTTCTGAATTTGGTACCAAGAATTCTATTGAACCCAGTACAATTAGGATTTACCTCTGTACAAGGTAAAGGACTTCAATGACAATATCTTATCAACATGACAAATCTTGTCTACTGCACTGTGATTGAAAAAGATTTTTTTTAACCACATACCACATCTTCAGCAAAGACAGTCTCATCATTAGCGATGCCGGTGATATTACTGCCAGGAACATCCTTGGCAGAGACAAAACAAACAAACCCAGGAACATTCTGAGCTTCAGATGCATCTACAGAACTAAAGAAAGAAAGGAGGAGAAGCAGCATTATTATTTCTCATTTGTCTTTATGACAGGGCTTATGAGATACATTTTCAGGACAGAGTCTCTGAAATCTGACTATGCAAAAGAGGAGGAGTTTGTGACATGAATATCATGGGAGACCAAGACAGAAAAGGCAACATATTAGACTGAACTAATTTGGGATTTATCTGATAATCTGAACCCTGACTGTCAGTCTGATCACCAGTCTGCTGCTTCTACCTCTAGAAAAAACATAGCTGTGAGTCAGGGGGGAGTTTTTGGGTATCAATCACAAGGACGCTGCAGGGTATTTGAAAGGATGCAAAAGAAACGATGCTCCAAAAGCCAAAAAGCTTCAATGAAAGGCTTTCTCTGATAACTAGGAAAAGAGGTATCTAAACAAAATATTTGTCTACTTGAATTATGCACAGATTTTAAAACTAAGTGACAAGCAGGATAGAAAGTAACTAGAAAAGTGCATTATCATTTAATTTTTATATGGAATACATCATAAAAAAATGTAATACAGAAGATTTTCAAGCTCTTTTTGCAATATTTTGTCCATTGGCTATGTAATGGGCTTGCTTTACAAGGGAACCGTTGCAAATAGACAAGCTGTGTCTTTGTTTCTGCTAACTGAATGATTTATTGTCTTCTGTAAATTGCTGCAATTTTTTCAGCAGGCTTGTTTAGATTCCTGAATCTCCAATCCAAACTGCCTGAAAGTAGCTGTTTATGCATCCCAGTGAGCTACAGACTTCTTTAAAAAGGCCATTAAATGTATGAATGAACTTTCCCACACAAACTTTTAAGCAGGAGGAACAGAAGATGATGCTATCTTTCTTTGGAAAGTTCACTTTCCCATGCTTCTGCAGTAATGCCTCAGAAACAATCTCCTATGATGACAGAGCCATTTCTTTCATAACCTGGGAGTCGATGACTACATTTTTACATCCATGACCACTGTGCTGCCTGTTCTGTGTTAGCCCACTGTGGGGAACTCTGGCCAGGGAGACTAAAAAGGCAGGAAGTATTGCCTAAGG
>JAOXNG010000021.1:12626029-12641171 GCA_028566535.1 Scolopax minor
CATCGGGCTGGGAAGGGGTGATCGGTGCTATTGCAAGAACAGTGAACATAAGGGAAAGCACATCCAGAATACAGCTGCGGATCTCATCCTTGCAATCATAACCACCCAATCCTTCCCATACTGCTAAAATGTCATGGAGGTCTTGGCCAAATAGGAAGGAAAAGCCAGCAGAAAGTACTGGTACGAGAACTTCAGGAGACGGGAAAGTGAAAGTTATACCTTGAGGAAGAAAACTGAATCCTTTGCCCTCGTGTCGAGGAGGCTGAGAGAATGAAAGCTTCCTCCCACTGTGTCTGGATTTCCATCAACTCTGCTACTGAATTCTGCAAGGAACCTTATTTGGTAGTGGCTGGTAGATGTAGGGCCAAATCCTGATCCTTTTACTTCAACTGGTATTCCAATGGGATTACGTTGTTGAGAGTAGAAAGCAGCTTTTGGCCTTCAGCCATTTAATTAATACTCAAGGTATCTTAGAATTTATTTTTATCTCATCAGTAACAATTGTCGTTATCAGATTTTCCATATTTATGTATTAAACAACCTATGCTTTTAAGTTTTTTTTTCCTCATCTATTTAACGCAGTTTTTAAAGGATACTCCAAAGTTTTTAATTTGTTTTTCCATTTTCCCTGTTTTAATGTCCTGCAAATACCTTTGACCATGCCAAGACATCTTGATCAGCACCAGTAACAACAAGGAAGATTAGCACAGCCCTGGGAACACCGTTTTGTTAACTTTCAGCTAAACAGAACAGAAGGGTCTGGCAGGAGGTCCCAGAATACTGATTTTTTAATAAATTCTCAGCCATAGATCTACTCGTTCTAAACAAGTGTTCTGACGTGCCTGGGCAGAGGGCAGTTTGAAAAGCAGGCAACATGCCCTCCCTGTTTTATCAGCCACACTTCTGCCTTTAAGAACTGGCAAAGGCGCCTGACCCACGGACCAAGACATCACCCCAGAGCTTCCAAGGCCTGCCTCAGCTCCCAGCTCCCCCGGGGATGCCCTGGGTGATTTTGTGCATTGGGGAGCAGAAGCCTGCATCTCGATTCCCCCTATGGGAAACTGAAGTGGAATCACCTCTCCCTGCTACAGTATCACACGGCTGAATTTATTAAAACTTGCAAGACTCAAACACGCCCTGCTTGATGCAAACATTATGTAATCGAGACAGCGTTTCCTTTTTCAAAAAAGAACAAACCACAACATCAGAATAGGTATCAGATGCAAAGCCTTCCAACTCAGCAATGAGACTGCGAGCAAATAAAAAGATTTTATCTAAATCCAAATGGAGTAATCACATATTATTCAATTATTAATCTTTTAGTCAGGCAAGCCACCTTATTCCTCTCTCGGTGAAAGGGAAGCAGGCTCCTCTGTACAACTGGCTTCCTACCCAGGTGTAGCCCTGGGACCAGGGACAGTAAGTACCATGCCCCAGTGGAAGCACTAGTCTGGAAGTGGAGGTGCAGCACGGCTGATCCAGACAGACACAATAACTCATTGCTCTCCCCAGAGCTTGGTACAAAGCGTGGGAGAAGGGGCCATGCAAGTCAGGAGCTGATGGGGACCGAGCTGCTGCCTCAGCTCCTCATCTGCCTGAAGCTGAACCATCCCTGGGTAACGGTCCCGCAGAACCAAACAGAAGCATCTTCTTTCTTTAAGAGACACTTAAAAACATTTCTTAGTGAAACAAGAAGCAATAACCACTTAGTGGGGAAAAGCAGGGAACAAATGGTTTAAGCAGAGAGTCAATAAAAATTCCTTTAAGTAATGGTTTGTGCATTTGTAACCTTGAAAAAATATATTTCAAGAGGAAGATGCTTTTCACTCAGACAGGACTTTGCCCTGACACTTCTGATGCTGCTGTGACACTATCTAGTACAAACCTTAAGCTTTCAAGGAAATAAAGAATACAAAAATCTCTCTTTATGTCACTTCTGCTTAAGTATGCAGGTACATCTGCTATTCTAGAAAGAATCCCATTGGATTTGCAATTAAAGAAGGTAAAGTTATGCGGTGTCTTACATGGGATACTGGATTTTCTAACTGGGTAATCTGGAGATAGACGTTTTATACTTTTCATTTATAATCCAGTACTACTCCAAAGTAAAATATCAATGATTTTTTTTTTGTAACAACAGGTTTTGGGTAGGGGGAAATACTCTAAATATTTGACTTAGGTTTATTTTTTAAAAGTTTATTTTTATGCACTTTCTACTTTAAATAAATCTGTGGTGTGATGTTTTTGAGATAACATAAATCAGGACATAAAACTTTTATAATTTATTTCTGATCAATTAATTTCTTTGGACAAATGATGTGATAGTTAAATGGTGACTCAAAATGTTAATAAAACGTGCTTTTCTTTCACGTACATCTTAGCTTTTGCTGTCATTACAAATGCCCCAGTGTGGGCATTACCAAATGATGTTAACAGCTCCAAGAGTCGCTTTAAAAAGTAAACTCCATCTAAATTGAGTATATGTGCAGGTGTTCACAATGGGGAAGAAAGTCCATACGTGTGACTCTCACGACTGCATGACTTCCTTGGGAGTTCATGTAAAGCTTCTACCTACTCCTGCTACTTTAAATTACTGATTTGTACTAATAAAGTGATGCTTGCTTGTAGGCCAAGGTTATATATTGTCTTATGCCAGTTTTCTGCGAACTGTAATATCACATAGGGTAAGATTTTGTGTTTATTAGGAGTCAACATAGATTGTATTTTAGATTTATAGCACCTTTTCTTTGTTTAAAACCCATAAACTTTTGGGCTGAAAAAAGCCTGTACATTTATTAATATTAATTTCAGTTTCAAGGTTGTGTTGCTACTTAATTTCTTACGGTGTATGTTAAAAGCTTATCTTTGCATGCATTATCAAATACCCAGCTGTGAACTGGACTAAAACTTACCAGCTTAAGCCACACTTTATTTATGCATGTTACCTTACCTCAAATGTGTAAAAGCTGTTTTTCCTAAAACTGAGACTCTTAACTCCTCAGTTATTTTATTGATGGGCCAAGTTTTTTCTCTGTTTTATGTAAGGTGGAAATAGTGGTGTAAAATGCTTGGGTTTGCTTCTCTAAAGTAGAAAAGACTTTAGAAGCTCTGGTTGCCACTGGCAGAAATTTCCCCTGAGGACTGCAGAAGATGCCATCTGGGCACATCCTAGTCCCAGGCATGGCGAGTGTGCAGCTGGCAGCTGTGTGTGGCTGTGTTGCTGCCCTTTGTGTTGTCTTCTGAAGTAATCCTTTCTTCAGTAAAGGAGAGTTTAAGTCTGTCTCTGTCCTAAATTTCATTTGGGACGTTCCAGCTTCTTGAATAGTACAGAATTATAAGTGTAAATAGGCTTAAGTTATTTTCATCTTGATTTTCTTTCCTCTATCTGTATGTTCTGTGCAGGGTTGCACAGTGACCCAGTCCCGCCAGAGAGTATTCAACATTTTGGCTCGTGATCCTCCAGACCACTGCAAAAATACTAATTTTAAATACTTTTCATATATTGGCACACACCCACATTAAACAGCCTTCTTTTTCTATTGAATGGTAAAACAATCATCACTTACCTTCTTACAAAGAAAATATTTTGGAAGAATTATGAAACACCTATGTTAATTATTATTTTTGTTGGTTAAGTTTATGGGAGGACAGTTACGACTAGAGGGCAAGCTCTCGAGTTACATCCATATCAGATGTTGTCTTTTGCATGTGAAAAGATGGGCCTGGGAAGCATAAACACACCTACTTCCTTAAGGCATGTGAGGTTACAGTTAGCTGGATTAGTGTCTATGGATTTCTAGTTGCTGCCGTCTTTTCATCTAAAGGATTTTAGCATTCTAAACCACCAGATGTGTTCCCTTCCCCCCCCTTTATCTTTCTGTTTTCTTTATCAACTTCGGAATTAAGTTGGGTTTTACTGGAACATTTTTCTTAAAATACAGAGCAGCCGAATTCTCTGTGGAAGTGACATCCTTTCTGAGAAATACTGAACATGAGGGAATTAGAGAGATAAAAGAACTGTCTATTGCCTATCAAGCCATGCCTCTTCTTTGCTTTTAACAAGAAGGTACTATTTGTCCTCAGTAAAAATCATCTTTGTACATCCCTGAAATATTTACTGTAGTTTGCAGGTAGTGAAATCTGGGATACTTTGTAGGATGTATTTCACTTTCGACTATAACTTTCAGTGCCAGAATATCCATTTTTGACTTGCTGAATAAGTGGTTTTCTGTTTTCTGGGTGTATCCCGTCTTTCCTGATCATTAATTTGCTTAAGTGGAAAATTTGGGGGTGGAAGACACATCGAGAGAGTTAGCTGCATTGCATGGTACGTCTGAGTTGAGTTGGCACAAGGATGAGCAGAGTGCTCTGGTCTTTGTTAAAGTGAACTGTAATTGTGGATTTGAAAGAAAGCAACAACATATTTTAAGTGTTTACCAAAGTTTGCAACAGACATAGTGTTGAACAGGCAGATGAAGATGTCCTTACAAAGTGCTGAGAGTGAAGGAAACGGGGCTAGAAAAATAAGGAAAACACATGAGATTATTTTCATAGTCTACTGAAAACATATTGCTTTGAAATACTGCATGGTTTAGTTTTACAGGGAGAACTGCAGGGCAGAAAGTTATTTTAGTGAGTATTTGGTAATCTTGTGCTTCCTTACAAGGTATTCCTTTACAGAGGTAGGAGAGATCCATGAGTCCAGGCTCTGTGCTTCCTCTCCATTTCTCCACTGGGGAAGGGCTGTGAAGAAAGGTTATCTTTATAGGCTCTGGGCTTTCATTTTGCCCTGTGACCTTATATGCTATAAATGTGGCACTCTTGCTCCCAGAGTTATCCCCTCAGGGTGGCATTTGATTTGCAGCAAAGACTGGAGGAGGCTATGATATTTGCCTAGAATTTGTTGGTAGGATTTACGAAGGAGCCTGTGATGAGCTAGAAGTATTTTGAAATAAAAGACCCGTATGTGCTTTGAATGCTGAGGGCTTGTGGATCAGAACATAGAAGTCAAATGTTTTCTTATGGTATTGTGTCTACTATTAAGTGTTCATTTAAGTGAAAGCTGTGTAATAGTTGCCTGAGGTCGCACAGACCTATATTCTGGATTATTCAAGCAGAAGAAATTTAGAACCTGACTCCAGTGTAAGGCAATAGTAGCCTTGAGTAGTCCTTTCAGCAGAGGTGCTTTTACAAATGTACCCTTAGGCCTTTTCTTTGCTCGTTCTTTGCTTGGGAGCTCTCTCTTCCAAAGACCAGAGCTCCAAACATCACTCCAGCTCTGCTGAACAAAGGTTTGTGACACTCTGTGGTGAACTGAGTGAGGACAGCATTCCAAGCCAGAAGTAACTTTGGATTTTAATTAACCTGGGTCAATTCTCCAATCTGTGATGGAAGATAATATGAGGAAATGGCTTTAAGCTGGTCTTCCAATAAAATCTATGTTCATCCATGTTGTGCCTGTTTTTTCCCCTTATGTCCATCTGGTTATTTATAGAATCATAGAATGGTTTGGGTTCGAAAGGAATTAAAGATCATCAAGTTCCAACCCCCTTGCCGTGGGCAGGGACACCTCCCACCAGACCAGGTTGCTCGAAGCCCCATCCAGCCCGGCCTTGAACACCTCCAGGAATGGGGCATCCTCTGGGCAAGTTCCAGTGTCTCACCACCCTCAGAGTGAAAAATTTCTTCTTAAGATCTAATCTAAATCTTCCCTCTTTCAGTTTAAAACCATTCCCCTTGTCCTATGGCTCCACTCCCTGATCAAGAGTCCCTCCCCATCTCTCCTGTAGCCCCTTTAGGGACTGGAAGGGGCTCTAAGGTCTCCCTGGAGCCTTTTCTTCTCCAGCCTGAACAGCCTCAATTTTCTCAGCCTGTCTTCATAGCAGAGGTATTCCAGTCCTCTAATGATCTCTATTCTATGATTTTAAAGAAAAAGGGACATGAGAAGCTGCTGGAGCTTAAATTGCTGGGGTATCTTAAATTTTATTAGCCATGAAACTCTCAGAAATAAAACCTTTACATTCCATGTCTGACACCAGTTTCCTAAAGAAGGGAATTCTTGATTATTGTCAGTTGAGGAAAGCCAGCAAGACAAGGAATGCACCCCTCTGTTCTGTCTGGTGAGTCCTCTTCAATCCTTTAACAAGACAATTCTACCTTTATTAGAAAGAAGACTCAAAGGGAAAAGAAAACATGTAGATGAAGGCTTTTTCTTCCTTGTGTAGACTTGTATGTCTTCTGGGTGCAGTGCTCACATGATGTGAGGGCTCTGTCAGATGGTATATAATCCTGTTTAGGTATGAACTGGATGTGGTTGTCATAAAAATGAAGTAGGTAAACCCTCCTGAATGTGAAAATGAGAGAGACAGACCTTGCACCCTACTGGGAAAATTCTTAATCCCAAAAGTCTATATAAAATAGCCTGGTCTTACCTTCCAAGTAATAATGTTTATAGTGAGGCTCAGTGGACGTTCAACAGGATAGACCTTTCCAGGAGATACTGTTGCCTTCAATGTGAAGATTCTTTTAACTTCTGGGTTGTTTTTCATGAAAGAAAGTCTATGTTAGAACTGTCACAGCTCTGATATGAGATCTTTTTTAAGTACATTAGGAAGTTGGAGGTGTTTTCAAAATTATTTTCAAAACTTCTTTTGAAGACAAAGCATCTCAATTTGTAAGCTGTTTTTATGTGAGTTAAGCTATAATTTTACATTCATTCTTTTCTGATTATTTCAGACCTGGAGATATTTTCTCCTACTATTTCCTTTTATATCCAAAATCAACAGCAGCAAAGTAGAACAAAAACACTTTCCTTCCTTCTGAATTTTTAGTGCTAGTGACTGTGATTCTGAGGGTGTAATTAAGCTCATTGTTTGATGGGGGCGGAAATAGTTGGTAATTAACACTTTCAGTGTTTTTTTTCCATGTGTATACAGCTCTGAATGATGGAGGCAGAAATGAAGATGGCAGTCGTGTGTTGGGAGTCTTTATTATTTTCAAGATTTTTGTTATATTAGAAGGAGATTAAATGCTTCATGCTTTGTCTTCAGCAGGCTTTCCATTTGATTATCTTTTTGTGAACACAGTATTTCATAGCTACATTCTTTCAGTGTCTCTTTTTATTTCCATTTATTAATACCCCTTGTGCTCCTCAAGGTTCCCCTTAGAACACCTTTATTTAATTTACGATTATGGGCCCTTTGCTTCGTTCTTTTTATTTGAAATACAATTTGATTTATGGTGTTAGATTAGATCAGATTAGAAGCTGCACAGGAAAAATTCATTATCATCTCCTGAATTGCAGTGTTGTGTAGATTTGTCATTGCATAAATAAGCAATAATAAGTTCACTTTATCGTTTGATATTCCTGCAGTGTTAGTATAAAAACATAACATCAAGATGCTTGAACTCCTTATAAGAAGTGTTTTAAACCCTTGTCTTTTACCTGGTATCTTGCTTGCTCTAGCGTTCTCCTCAGTGAATATTTGATGGATTTGGGGTGAGAAAGTCTTCAATGCCTGAACTGCCAGATCTGAGAAATAGAAATTTGGGGCTTGATTTTCTGAATTAAATTGCTGTTGTCCCAACCACTAATGTAATACTTCCTTTTCTTCAGAGTAAATTAAGATATCCTTGCAAGGTGTCAGTGCAAGAATCTCATCTGCATTGAAGCTGTTCTATAGTTAAGCGTTTTCCCTCTTACATTTCCAAAAGAGCTGCTGTTAGAAGAGCCTACCCTCATGTTCCTTTATAATAACAGCAAAATATTACTAGCTTTTTAACTTCTTACATGAGGAAAAAAAATAGGTCACTTAACATCCACCAAATTAGAATACTGCTTACAAAGCAGATGCTTGCATAAGGTCATGCTTTGTTCAGTTATGGAAGGTTTCATGGTTGAGGTCAGGGAAGCAAGACCTTGTGGAGCTTTATCTGAAAAGTTGTATTAAAATCTTTATTGACTCAGGTGCTGTGATGTTTATGCTATTCAGTTTTTCTTTATTAGCTACTGGGGGGCAGCCTTTAGCATTTCCTCCTGCAGGAGGAAGCAGTGATATTACTGCCACTGTAACTCAGTAATTTTTAATCAGATACAGTGTGTAAAATCCAGGAATGCTGTCTAGAAGGAAAATGGGGGTGGGGGAGGTTAAATCTGATCTGGTAGAATGGTAGCGAAGTTGTGTTTTACAGAAAATTGAACTTATAGCACAGAAAGGAGTTTACTTTTATGCAGGTACAGCTCTCTTAGGATTCTGCTGTAGGTTTAAGGGCTGAAAATTCAGGCCTGAAGTTCCTATGTGAGGTATTAAAAAAAAAGTATTAATTAGTTTTATTTTTAAGCAAGCATTGTGCCTTATGCTTGATGTTAAAAGAAGAAAGTGAACTGCGTATGTAACTTGCATGCAAAGACATTTTCAGTCACCCTGTCCTTTATTCCTAATAAGTGTCATTTTAGTGTGTTTGAGCAAAAAGTGCACTTTTGGGTGTTATTTTAAAAGGTCTGACATGTTTTTCTGACAAAAAAACGAGTACTGGAGATGTGGGGATGCATTTACACAAATGCATTTGTTCCTTAGTAGTCTCTGGCTACAGTTCCTTCCTTGATCTGTTGCCTTCAAGAGTTTTAGGCAGATGTTGAAGTGTTTATTATACCTAGATCCTGCTTGTCAATATGTTTTGTTCATTTGTTTTCTGAAAACACATGTGTTTTTCTTTCATTATCAAACTAATTATGTCTGTTGTTATGTGGCAGAGTAGAACTGCAGCTATATGCTTCAGGCTTGTTCTAGCTTATTCATGCATGTTTCCTTGGCTTTTGGTCAGAATAAAAATTGTCTTAAAATGTGTTCTACCCAAACGCATTCTGAATGGTTTATGCAATTATACATTTTTATTAATTTTTATTTTCTTATTAATATTTATTTAGGATACCTGCGAGGATACATTTTTATTCTTTCTTAACTTCTCTTTTGTTAAGAATAATGAATATATTGTTTTCATATTCCTTCCATCAAATTATTATCTTTTTCATTTGATTTAAACATGATAGTGACTTATCTATTAAATCGAGCTATTGTTTTTCTGAATAATTGCTTAAAAAATATAAAGTATTCCTGTTCAAAAGTGCAGTTTTGATCTCTAGTGCAGTGACCTTCTAGAAAAAGCCAAGACTCTTTTGTTATAAATGTATTGGTATGGTGTGTATATACAAGCACACTTCCTTTTAATATGCTTACTTGTGTATATTCTGCAGTATTTTTGCTTATCAGAAGACAAATAGTTGCCAGAACAATGTCTATGGTGACTAATTGGGTGCCCAAAAATCTTTGAGGCGTATGGGAGTTTTGCACACTCTGTGTGGGAATATGAAGATAACTAATCATATCCTCATTTAATGTATGAAGAAAGTGGAGTATGGGTGTAATGAAAAATAAACACAGTGTGTAATTTCATACAGTGGACATATTTTCTTTCTTTTAGCAGAGCAGTATGGCTACAGTGTTTCAGACTAGCTTAATTTTATCTCTGACTGGGTAGATGTATTAACAGCCAAACTACAGCTAAGAGTAGGTGAAACATTTAGATTATGAATAGTTCCAAAAAAGCTAGTAGGTTTTGGGACTGCAATAAATGAGGCAAGATAAGAAAATCACAGTTTTGGAAGTAGTTTTTCATGCCAGTTTTGAGTATGGTCATTCTTAAAGTTGTCATGCACTCTTAAAGTTATCAGACAACTTTAAACTTTCTTAAACCTCATTGATGAGGATTGTAAATAACATTCCAAATGAACACGTTTTGTTTTTTTCTAAAATGTCTAGCTGCACTATTATACTCACTCTGCTAGGATATTTTTCCCAGTGAAACCGGGAGCAGTGGTTCTATCCTACTGAAAGGGTATAGGTATAATATAATAATTTGGTGTACCCATTCCTTCTATCATTTACAGTTGATAAGGGCTTAGTGTATGGATGAAGTTTCTACTGTTACTGTCAATAGGGAGGTATTTACATTTTACACTGCTAAATTTAACCCAATTTCTGTTATAGACTTCAGTGTAGCCATTTCTGCATGTCCAATTATTCCAGTCTTCCCTGCTGTTACTGCTGCTTTCCAGCTTTGTGATAGCTTCAAGTTTTATTAGTGTGCATTTATTTTTCTGCCAAGGTTATTAACTAAAATGTTAAATTAGTTTCAAACCTGACCCTGAAGGATTCCCCCTAATAATTTTCCTCCAATTTTATTTTCTCTTTCAGTACCTAACCATTGTCATCTCTATTTTAGCAAGTTCCTCACCAATATGGTTATTAGTTCTGATGTTTAATCCTGATATTTGTTCTTTCAGTGGTGCTATTACTCATACGGAAAAAAAATCTTTTAAAATATTTTTTATGTGCTTCTGTGTCAATACATAATGTTGTGTCAAAAGGTATAGGAAATTCAATAGCAAAAGCATGGTTTACAGTAGTGGCTTCTGTTCACTAGAGCCAAAAAAAAAAAAAAATTATCAAGACGCAACTTTTGCATAAACATTTATTCAATCTTTGCTTACGTTGTTACTTCCATAGTTTAAAATGGAAAATACTTGTCTGAGATTCTGTGTTACTAATGTTATCATTGTTTTTGACAATCAGGTGCTTAGGAGAATTGTGAATGCTGGAATGTAAAAAACTGTGATTCCCATTTGGATATCATAAGCGGGATTAATTTGTTGCTTTTCAAAAAATCAGAGGGGTTCTGAGGATGTCATGGGCAAGAAATGCAGCATTTGTGAATTTTAGTGTCTGACTTCAAACTAGACCTTTGCATCGCTTTGCACAGATTTAGTTCCAACTAAGGAGAACTGATTTGTAACAAACAATGATGTCTGACCTTAGCATGCCTAAGATAAATTAAAAAAAAAAAAAGTATGTGTCATCAGCAGTTATGCCAGTTCCTTTAGATACATGAATAGAGAAGCTACTCAACACAATTCCCATGGGGAAACCAAAGTTTTGATGTCTCGTTTTGCTTGTTCTGTCATTTTTCTGCTTTTTCTATGAATATACAAAGACCCAAAATTTCTGTCCCATAATTTTTAAAGGAGTTTGTAACTTCTGTACAGTGCCATTATCTCCTTGAATACAATCCAGCTTGCTGATTTTCCTACTTTTAAATGTGTTGCCATAACCTTTCTGTGTTGGTGCCTGCCAAAGCTATATGTCTGAATGTATTTATTCCTCCCAGTTCACACTGAATGTGTGTACCTTACAGCATCTTGATGAAACAAACATGAAACCTCTGACACACTGAAACATTTTGGAGAATATAATGTAAAAAAACAGGATGTTCACTCTGTGTATCTTCCTGTTGTGGGTACTGATTTGTCTGGGTTAGAAAATGTTGTATAAATGTTTTTACCTTGCCTGTGTGATTCAGATCAATAAGCATTTCACAAACATGTTGTGGCTCTATTATTACTTCCCAGTTCCCTGGTACCAGTCAGTGCAACTTAACGTGTATATAATATTATTAGCAGCATCAAAAATCTTCTAATCCCTCTGTGCTAGAGAGATTGAAATAATAGAGTTGTTCTGAAAAATTTGGAAATTCCTGCTGCCACATTAAAATATATCTTGAACTGGGATGAAGATGTTTCTGGTCTCCCGTTAGAGATTTTGACACAGTCTTCATTTAGTTCTTGGGTTCTGTCGTGATTGAAGTTCAGTCTAACTGGTCTGCTGGAATCCAGTGCAGCAGTTGCTGAAGATCAGATGTACATTTAAGGTAAAAATGCAGCTGGTGTGTGAAAAAGTTGAGATAACACAAGCTCATGTGGGATTTATACTGAAGGCTTCGGGTTCATTTGTATTTAATGGTAATGAGAATTCTTGGCTGGAAGTTCCTGGTGGCGTGATACTAGTTTATCGACATTCAAATAACATCAGTAATAATCTCATTGAGATTTGTAATTACATTTGCCTAATATATTAAGCAGAGGGACTCTGAATATCTTATCTGCTGTGTGCTATTTCAAAGGAGGTCAGAGCTGGTCCTTTCAATGAGCTTTATTAGGGACCATAGACATAGATCTCCTCCCAGTATTGCATACTTTATAAAAATCGTTGTCTTTTATTATTATAATTTTTTAGGGTCTTGCAACAAAGTCTTTGAAATACTACCACAACTGAAATGTAGGAAATAAATGCCACAAAATTGTCAGAATGTGTTTAGTAAGATGCATATGGCTTATTTTATAAAAGTATACCTTGAAGCTGAGAGCTATCTTGCCTTCTCTGGTCTTGCAGTCCACCTGATTCACCTGGTGCCAGAGCAGAGGGTGTCATGTCAATACAGCATTTGAGTTTAATTTAACCTCAGTAGATGCAATTTTCAGGAGAGTGTCAGAGGCTTTTTTTGTCATCTTTTAGACTGGTTGGTCCTTTGGAACCGTGATTTTATATTGATGAGTATTTGTTTATGACATATTTAAATCTCAGTGCTGGGTTTTTGTTTTATTTGCTGTATTAAAGTAAGTCAGGCAGTACTTTCCCACTATCACATCCCTTGTCTACTTGTCAGCTCCAGATCCATTAGAAGAAAGAAGGTACTTTATATAGATATCTTAAGTAAGCAATGTTTTTATTTGTTAAGGGAATAGGTCTTTTTCTTTTAATCTGTAAACAAAAATAGTGTTAGGCATGTAGAGAATTTTGCTTAGCAAAATTAGCTTAGAGAATTAGCATAGCAAACTATTTTCTCAGAATAGTTTGCTGATGGTGTTGATTATGTCAAGAACTGTGGAAAAACTTTTTCCATATTTTGAAATGAATACTTGTTTGGCTGGTGGCAAATTCAGAAAAGCCTCTCCTGGCTGGAACTGAGGCAGAGGGACCAATTAGGAATGATCTTTGACTCTTCACTTCACATGAGGACAGTCTTATTGACTCATTTGAAATGAATTAACATTTTTACTTTGTTTTTTACTCAGACTTTTGCTCGAGTGGATAAGATATAACACATCCAAGGAAAGTTTTTTTTATTAACTGTGCTTATGTATCATGTTAATAAATCATTTCTAGGTATAACTGGTCTATTTGTTAGTTTAAGTTCTGAACTGCTCTTTCCAGCTCTAAAGAATTTGCTTTTCAATTTGGTTTCAGTGAGAGGAAAGCAATGCTTGACTCTCAGGCAGACAATTATGATAAATAAAGACATTCATCAAGTTGCCTAAGTTTAAATGTTAATCAACTCTATAAAAATAAGTGTCAAAACTAGGTAAAACTGCTCATCTTGTGAGTTCTGAAATGCACCTTCTGTAATGTTACATATAGTCAAGGACTTACTATCATTTTGTTGGCCATTAGATGCAGAGTAGACAACTAATTCTACTTAAACAGGGAAGCAACAATGAGATTAACCATGGGACAAGTGACCGAAAATAGCAACTTTGATCCTCCAAGTTATTTAAACGGAGGAGGTTACTTGACAGAAAACAAGCAGAGGAAAACAAGAAGGGGAGGAATACATGCTTGTTTTTTATATGCTTTTTTGTATAGTTGAGTATTCCTAAATATCTGTTTGTTCAATGATGGAATTCTCCAAATTTCTTCTAAGCATGGGAGTTCAACCCCAGCTTCCCCTCAGTAGTTGCAGTTCTTTATTTGAATCTGTCTTTAATTCAAGACTTACAATTTAGGCATATAAAATCAATCTGGTCTTAATCTCTAATACAAAAAAAAAAAACAAACAAAAAAACCAAAAAAACCCCAAAAAAACCCCCCAAAAAATAGCGCTAAGGGTACGAAGTTTCCTATTATAAGTTTTCTCATTGTAACTTTTCATTATGAATTCTGTTGTATTCTGCCTTATGATCTAAAAACGACAAAGGTTGAATCCCTTCCTCTAGTTTCCATGGAGATGAAAGCTCCTGGTTCCCCATGGGTGTTTTGGCAAAATGCATACAACCTGCCTCTTGCCACCTTCGCCTCCAGCTCTCTGCACAGGATGATGCTGCTCAGCATTTTAAAGACTTGAAAATTCTCTGACAAACTCTTTCCTTCTGCAGTTAATGGCTTTTGTATGAACACTGAATGTGAAAAAGCACCATAGGAAAAAAATATTAATAAAAAAAAAAAAAAGTGACTGTTACTGAAGTAACCATCAGGCTACTGATGAAATTTGAAGCGCATCTATCACGTGGTCCACATTTTCCTTCTCGCTATTTTCTGCCCTTTCTGTTCTGCTTCCGTAAGTGTTTGTGCTGGGCAGCAGAGAAGGGTCAAGGAGCTGGATACCCACACTTTATCCCATCTTGCTTGGTTTCCCATGGTCAGATGAAGGATTATAACCTCAGTCTCTTATAAAAGTCTCACCTAAATCCTCCACAGCCTAAAAAGTAAACAGGGTAGAAGAATCTCTGAGTATAAGGAGTCAAAATAAAGATCTAAAACCTCATTCAATAGCATGGCCAAGAGGCCAGAAATCTGTTACTTTGAATGTAATCTTGTCAGAAAGGAAAGCACTTACTGTATCAAAGTAGCAATATAAGAGGAAAAAAAATTCTTATAGGAAGTATTAAAACTGTTTTTCAGATGGGCACGGGAGACTTCTAGGGAGTGTTCTTTTCCTACCTTGCCATCCCCCTCAACAGAATCAGAAAAAAACCTTACTTTTTTCACATTGAATTAGCTTAACACAACTGAAAAGCTAATACCAAATAAGGAAGTAAAATATATCTTGTTTTACTTGTCAGGGTAGGACTTCTGACTCTAAGGATTCATTACCACCTTCTCTTGTACCGATGGCCCAGGTGCAGCTGCCGTGGTGCGATGCATTTGGTATTTGGTTGAATAATAAAAATGATTTTGGAGTTCTGAGTGATACAGTAAAGAAAAACAGTACATCATAACAGAGGTGGGAGGATTTGTATGCATCTTTATTTGTGTTTTCCTAGTGGATTTAGAGCCATTTATGTCCCCCCTTCTGCTCCTTCCACTGGTGGGCTTTTCGTCCCCATAGTCTGGTCTCCCTGTGGAGGACTTTGTTGAGAATTTCATGGGAGAGTCTGGATACAATTCCTCAACTGCCTGTGGAACAGCACACGGGAAATGATACTGCCTTATACCTCCTATACCTGCTTATAGCTCCAGTACCTAAATGGGCC
>JAOXNG010000021.1:12828049-12838505 GCA_028566535.1 Scolopax minor
GAAGCAAAGCACTATGTTGTTAATGAAGATGAGCAATGCCCACTGCACTGCACACAATGCCAATGCTTAGATCATTTCTCACCCACCTCTGCTTTCCTTCCTAAACTGCACTTCTGTCTCCTGTGTCTTTCTCAGAGCTTTTCACACTCCTGTTTATTTCAATATCTATACAGGAGGTTCCATAACAACATCGGATTCATTTAGTTCTTCCACCCAGTGCAGCTACCTTAAAAGCTAGTTTCACATCTTAGAGTGATTTCTTGTGTCAGACAACCAGTGTGACACTTTTTATAAGCTCAAAGCCTACTCTGCTTATTCAGGGAAGATTCCTTGTGGATGCCGAATGCAATCTAGCCTTCAGGTCCTGATCTGTAGTTAAAACAGTCAATACCACAGCAGATGCACTTGGCGGGTGATGGCAGAGTTTTCCTTGTGAAGACAAACTTGTTCCCACTGTAGAGATTATATCTGAATGCAGAATCTCTGTTTGGTTCTACTCTCAATACTGAGCTTATGTGTCTAAGGGTCTCCAAATGGCCATCTTGTGCATGTTAAGGGGATAGGAAAGCTGGCTCTTCTGTTAGCGAGGAGAGCCTTTACCCACTAGAACCAGTGAGGGAAGAAGAGCTTGTGGCTTGGGCACTGATTTAGGATACTGGTAGTCCAGGCTGGATGTCTAGTTTCTGTGTTAATTTTCTACATGTTCATGCAACACAGAGATAGGAGCCTTTCTGAGCCCTGACTTGTTCCTTAGAGAGTAAACTCTTGGACAGAGAGACTCCTGCTTACTATAAACATGTGTTTTTCACTTATGTCAATGAGTTTCTGACTCTTAAGGCTATTTGAATAAATTTTTAGTTTGGTGGCTGATCCAACTAAATCAAAGTTGGTCTGAAATCAATTTGAACTGATACATAGTAAAGATATTTGGGTTTTATTTGTGTTCACAAGAAAAAACTATAAAATGTTCCTCTAAGTTGTGGAACATACTTCATTCAGCTCAAAATGAAATCTTTCCCTCAAACCAGGACAAATACTGACAGTGAAAAAACATTATGCCGAAGCAAGCCAACGTTATAAAATTGTTGGCAGTGGTGCCCACCTCTTCTGCAAAGGCAAGCACTCATGTAGGCTGTGTAAAACCCGCATTTGAGGACCTTCTGCATCTGAGAGGATCTGACCCACATCTCCCATTTCTCACAGGAGCGTCTTCTCAAAGTTGTTCTGCATCCACCAGATTTACTCAAAGGGAGGAGCCTTGCCTATTAGTGTCATCTGTTTTGTCTTGTGCTTTGATCATCTTGTAAAGCCAATACATTTCTGACATGCTGAAATAGTTCCTTTTGATGTTAACAACGTTAATCTAATTTTTGGTTCAGCCAAACTATACTGCAAAGTTCATGAACAGTTAATTATTCTAAGCGTGTGCTGAAAGAGGCCACTCTCTTATTGTTCTTTGTTGGCTTTTTCGAACAATACAATGGACACCTATAAATAGGATATAATCTTCTATCGAAATCTATAAGAGGGTAGAAAAAACATAGAAATGATACCAGCCTCCTGAGGACTTCTCCAGAAGGACTTCTCCTGTCTTTATTATTAGAAAATATGAAATAAAACTTATGCTCAGGGGAAGTACCAAATACTTTGATCTAAATTTTAACTTATAGTGTTGGGAGGCTTTTTGTTGTAACATATTTCTCATACAGTCTGAAACAAGCATAAGTTGACTTATGGTAGAAAAAATGAATCATAAGGAATAGTTATTTGAACATAACACACCAATGAACACAAACACCTTTATTAGTGCCTCCAAATTGCAAATTTGACTCTAAACACCATGGGAGCTGACCAGTCCTCACCAAAGGAGAAAGAAGAGCTAGAAAGGGTAAGAATATCAGGCAAAGCTTGATCTTCTTTTGCTTCTAGTGGAGATACAAAGGGAGCATCACCAGCAGTTCTTCCAGCACATACACATAGAAGGCAAAATTGAGAATGCCAACTCAACTATCTCACGTGGAACAGAAACCCAAGATGTTTCTGATGAAGGTGGCTTCATTTTCAATTTTTTTTCTCAGTTTGACTAAAATTTCCAGCTGTAGCCCTTTACCTGCCCAGCCAGGCTTTGTCCTGCTAGACAACATGCAAGATGAAGGGCAATGATGGCAGCTCTCAAATGTCACCACAACACCCACAGTGTGCCATGGTCACATCACATCATGGCCTTCATTCCCTGGCAGAATGAAGAAGGAGCAGAAGAAATTGTTAAGTAGCAGTAGTTGCTTTTCATTTATAGAGTTTTGAGCCAAAGGTCAGGAAGTAAATAAAACTGTATTTGCATTTCATAAGTCCTGGAAGGCCAAGCGATGCATCCTGGTACCTGTGGGTTCTCCAGCTGAGCTTTTAGCAGCTCTCCTGCTAAAAGAAAATATAAATCTGTTTCCAGTGCATCCCTATTTCTTCTGTAGAATAACCCATGCTCTGTTGTTTCAGTAGCACTGCTTCTGTAGCAGGCTGTCTGTGTAACCGAGGTGATACTCTCGGCATTCAGCAATTCAGCAGTGGTTGCTCCATAGGACAAATTGTAAATAAAAGTATGTTTTGGAAAGGAAATAAACAGGAGCTATGCATCTCAGCCCTTTCTTGGGCTGGCTTCCTATGCTTTTATTCGATATAAACCCTCAGAAACCAACCACCAAAACCAATGATGCTCTATCAAGCCCTTAAGTTCAACCCTCTCTGCAAGACTGTGTTTTTCAGCAAAGGAAAGATTTGGTTGAGAGCCTGTAAGAGTCAGTGATTCTCTTCCCTTCAGCATTTGGATCCAGCCCTAGGAGTTCTATGAAACACTGGCAGAAGTGCAAGAACAATGAACATGAGGACAACAGGTGTGAACCCAAGAAGCACTGGAACAATGTAGGCACATCTAATAAAAGCTGGGAGGTTAGGCAGAGAGAGAAGAGTCTCCTCAAGAACCGCTGAAGGCCTGGCCAAAACAGATGGACAGGGCAAATCAGCTGGACTTTGCTATTCACCTCTCAGTGCAGTCCCAAGACTCAAGGGTGATTCTGGCGTGGCAAGAGAGCCCTTATTGCTCTCTCTGCTGCTGCTTTTCTGCATCACCTTCCATCACCATCACCATCTTCCATCACCATCATCTGAGTGTTCTGCCAAACGCTCAGAGCTCTTCCAATTATAGCCGCAGGGAGTTCACCTATTCCTTCATCCTGTGTACATCGCATCAGCTTGTTAAAAAGAAAGGCTGTCCGGTATCGTTACCTTAACCATGGATGGAAAAAAATACATCTACTCTATAGGAACTGATTTGAATTCAGTAGGCTATTTAGTACCTTGTATGTAAATCCTTGCTTTCAATTTTTGAATAGGAAAAAGTGAAAATAGGAAATGTGGAAAAATGTACTTCCTTGGAGACAGTGCTTGAGGGGATTTTGGACTGAATTCTGAAAGATAGACCTTGATCAGTTCCTATCCCAGAGATGGCTGTATTTCTAGTTTAGGTGTACAGTATAAGACCTGGTTCATAGCCCACTTGGATCAGAAGGTAGTTTTCTTTGGATGTAACTGAGTAGCATATGCAGACTGTAAGTTGTGTTTCCTGCTATAGTTGTTAGCCTTTTGGAGATTTTTCATGGATTATCTAAATTCCAGAGAAAAAGCCAAAACTTATGTCAGGTGTGATGTAATCCACTTGATGGGAATTTCCCCAGGGACTGATCTGGTTTATTATTCTCAAATTATGATGATTGTTTCAAATGTAACTAAAATGAATTAAAGGCTTTCAAACCTGCTCAGAATTGGTGCAATAATTTTGCATTTACTTATGAAAAAGCTTCCATAATTGTACATTCTTAAGCACATTAACAGAAAATATTTGACTGTAATCTCATCCTTCTGCAATGATTTGGAAAATTGAGTGCTGTAATAGCTATTCTAATTCTGTTTGCCTGCAACACAGTTAATGTCTCAACTAAACAAAACCAATCAAAACTCATTGACATTTATGCTCCCAGTGTTACAAACACTTTGAAACGTTTGAAAATTAAAATGGAAAATAAACTGTCAGAGTTATTCCCAAACCAACCCATGAAGACTGTCATCTCAAAGGCAGCTTTTATCACTGAGAACAGATTAGATCAGATGTAGACTTTTTTAAATGGTACATCCTTGGAGACAGAACTTGACAAAACCCATATATTTTGGAGAATGCAAGCCCCCCTTCCCTTTTAACAATGTACTGTACTGGGAAAGCCATTGCTGCAGTTGTGTAGTTAAAAAAAATAAAATATGAGAAATGTAATATTTGATGACAATTCAATGTCAGAGTCCATGGCATCACCTGTTTCCAGCTGCTGATTAATCACATGAAAGAAATTAATTTGAACATGGAAGAGTGTGAATGTAACTACTGGGACAAATAACTGCATTCATAAAGGAAGTAGGAGGGAAGAATTTATCAACTGTTTGGTCATATTAAATCATTTATTTTACAACAGCCTCAACCCCCAATTCTCTGTGTGTGTCAGATTCATTACTAAATCCTCATGGCCTGATTGCACTCCTGCATGATTCAACCTTTTGGCATCCACAGAATTACTACAGGTTTCCCCATGAGCAGAACTGGCCATCGGCTTGATGGGGAGGAGGTGAGAAAATGCCGTGGAGGGAAAATAAAACCCCTGACATCAGAGGAGTTTCAGTGAGGCTGAGCAGTGAAAGAGTCGTGGGTCTCAATAACTTTGGGGGGGCTCCCAAGGGTACTTATCACTTCTTGTAGCATGGGCGTTTTGATGCTCTCATTCTCCTTATCTCAACTTTAAGAAGTATTCTTAAGAGTTCCACAAAGCAGTGTGTACTCATCACTTCCCTTCCCTGGGAAAGGAAAGAGGTTGAGAATGTGACAGTGCAGGTACTTCAGGGCTTTTGAGTCAGGGGTTGGAAGGCATAAGATGCCACTTAAAAATCTCTGCAAGTGAGATCACTCCATAGATGGCTTAACTAAGAGGCAAATTAAAAAGAGGGTTTTGTATACTGAATGCTTTGTTTATGTCTGAAGTAATTATATGTGCTGTATCTACTCTAAACTTGTTCCTAAATAAGTTCCTGAGGTTGCTAACAGAGATGTGTGGAGCACAGGAAGACTCTCTGTGTGGGGATGACTCCAGACAGCCTCAGTCTTGTAACCACTGGGTAATTGAAAACAGTACTTCTTAATCACTATTTCACAGATTAGAAGTGTCAATGAAATGATTAAAAGAAAAATGCAGAATAAAAATAAAGCGTATATATGCTTTTCTCTGTATGCAATCAAGTAAGCTAGCAGAATTGAGAGAACTATAGACCTAAATACAACCACAAATTTCCCTGAATTTGTATTTTGGCATAGGTGAAAACAATGGTTTATGGAGTTTTTAAAGATATTGAGGTGGTGCTTGAATTAAGATGAAGTTGGAAAATACAGAGCTAAAGGCAGTTGATGCCTCAGGGAGGTGAAATGTCAGCTGGCATGATGCTGCTACTGCCACTGCATAGATCTGCAAGTGACAAAGCTTCCAGAGATGAAGTCTTTCTTAAATTAAAGTAGTTTTTTCTTTGATTTTCCCTCTCCTCTAGATGTGACTCTGTGTTGCACAACTGGATTTGTGAAACCACTGCCTCCCATCCCTCAAATGCTGGTAGGTGAAAACATTTGATTATCTCGCTAGAGGGGAAGGCTGTGGGATGGAATGGAGAATTGAAAACTGCCACTTACTGGAAGCTGATGTAGACTTCTAACCGGCAGTGCAGCATCAGCCTCCTTGTGCCCACCAGCACGTCAGAAGGAAGGATTCATCTCCCTTTCCATGTGCTCTAAATAACAAACTGGGAAAGTCTCAGCCACATTCAGTTCACTTTAACATGCTGGTGGCAGTACTCGTTACAGCCCTTGTAGTGGTCTCTTTTGCATAATACACTTATTTCCTGTGGCATCAGGGAATGTCATCAAAGTTAGCTCCCTAGTGTGTAGGAGGTCCCCATTCCTAGGCATGCCAAAAACTCCCCTGCACCACCCTCCCCAGTGAAAATGGTGCTCATAGGACTTGGAGAAAACATTATAACTGAAGATGTAAACACTGCTTTACGTAGTGAGAAATGGGGGATTAACTGCAAATATCTTTGGCAAATCCCAAGTTGTACCCCCAGAGGGTTGGGTCAGGAAGGTCTCTTTTGCCCAACCCTGTAGAGGCAGCCTCTAAGTTAATTAATCAGGAAGTGCATTTGAGCTCTTTATGTACTCTTGCCTGTATATTGACTTTATACCAGACAGAAACCAAAGAGTGGGGTGTCCTACCAGCACCCACTGAGCCTTACTGTCCATCTGAGAAAGCTAGGCTTTCACAGACCCAAAGAGAAAAGTCACTGCTTTTGCTCAATTTGGCCCAAGTCCTTCCTTGACGAGGAAAGGCAGCAGTTGGCAGGGTTATAAATAAAAGTAAGACTGGAAGCTGTGCTTCTGTGCTTCTTTCCTCATCTATCTCTTCCTGTACGAATACAAGGGCAATACTGGTATCTATGACCTTAGGTTTACTGATTAGCTTAATTATTAAGGTTTGCAGGTGGAAAGGAGATAACTGACAAGAGAATGGAAGAGAACAAAATGATGTTTTGATATGTTTAAAAAAAAGACTGACTGTGTATTCACAGATCATTACCCCAGCCTCCTCCAAATTAAACCAGGGTTTCAAATAATGGGATTTTAAAATCTGTATTTTCTGCTTTATTTTAATTTGTCTTCTGTTCCGTATCTTTAGAATACTGTCTGGATCTATTTCCTAGCTTCTCTCTGTTAATCAGAAAGTAACTTAACAAAAAAGAAAAAAGTTGTAATTTTTGTGATTACAGTTGACATAAACAGCTACAGTTTTAAGAAACACGTAAATTATCAAGAGACAGAAGATAAAACCAAAAGAGCTGTACAATGGAGCTTTAAGAAAAATAATAATGCCTTGGAAATCGGCTATGGACAAAGACTTTTTTGACATCTTTTTCTCATAATGAGATCTGAAAGCAATAGCATTGTAAACACACAGCAGCGTAACTTGTTTTGAATACCATGGTCTGTTTTGCCTGGCTTCCATCAGGAGATGCTTTGTCTATCTGGAGACACCATCAGTCATGCAAATCTGCTGCCGAACATGCTGGCTTCTGTTAGGCCTTTATGATTTATTTTTATTATCTGCTTGAGTTCAGAGAAGATATTTTGAAAGGGAAATTTAAAAAGCAAGGACGTGACTGTTTTCAGATGGGTACTTCTAAAACAGATTCAGTAAATGTAGATATAATAACTACCGCATCTGGTTAGAACAACTTGACTTCATTTTCCCAAGCCATATGATATAATCAGGTTAAGAAGGCTAATACTGATTCCTCATGGTGAGGAACAGACTATATTTGGCCACGGAGCTACTTCTATAAGCTCTCAGCACATTTTTATTTTGACCTTTCATCTACCCAATTTGGTCATCAGAGGTATCACTGTACTCCCCAGCCTTCCTTTCATCTGTCTCAGTTCATGTCCCTCACCTCTCCAGCCTCTGCAAGTCTTGTGCCTTTGCTTTCTTCCCAACTGACCAGAGGTATTGCTTTTGCATGTAGGCAAAACTGACCAGAGGCTTTAAATTTTGCACGAGGCATTACTTTTGCATGCTTCATCCTGCACCTTTGACACCTCTGTCCCTGGCATCAGTTCAGCACTATACCTCTAGTCTCCTGCAGAGGAACTGGTGTCTAAAGACTGATGCCATTACAAAGGCTAATGGGCACAAAGGTCCTTTCATGGGAACCAGCGGGCACTTCCCCTGTGCTTGTGCAGGAAAAGAGGAGCTTCCTGCCTCAGAAAGCAGGACCTCTGCTGGGGCCTGGCAGCCACTCTCTGCAATGGCAAACAGTTCGTGTAGGTCGGACCAATACTTCAGATCACAAAAGTCCATTGAGTGCACCCTCAGATCGTCTCATGCTTATATATTGGACAAGGTTTATGGAAGCTAAAGTGATCCAGCACATGCTTCCAGCTGTACGGCAGGGGTGTAATTCCATGGATAGTAGCCATTCCCCATTTGCACATCACAGCTGAATCACAGACTGTCCCCTACAGCTCTCTAGATGACAGTGGTACAGCCATCAATATTAAAACCACAATAATATCACTGCCAGCATAAAGGAAATTATAACATCCACTCAGTGACTATTAGGAAATGCCTTGGGGCTTTCAGCCAATGTCAGAAATGGAAAGCTGTATGTATGGACACAAGTCAAGACATTAATATGTACCATATTAGAGATTAAGTCCATCCAGAATATTGCAACAGACAAATACACACCCAGCAGGGAAACACAAAGGGATGCAAATCTGATGTCCTCATCTTTGGGTGGTTCTTTTCCCTGGCGGATTGGACAAAGCAAAATTAATTTCTGTGATCATAATTCTTTCTGCCATATTCTTTGGCCAATGCTTTGCACTTTCTTTTGTTCACACAAAAAGATGAAAACTCCATCAGATGACAACACCTTGATTGTTCTTACACAAAATACAGCAGATTAAGAAAGAACAGTTTGACTTCCAAAAATTAACAAGGCTCAGAGGTGCCCATCAGTCCATAAAAAGGTCTACTGAATATCTGCTTGCTCTAACATCTCTAGATGCTTTCAAGAGAAAACAGTTTAATCTCTAGATTACCATTTTCTCTGTCTTTCTGAGACCTGAAGGCAACTCTAGTTCTGTCATTATTCCACAAAGCAAACAAACAGTCAAAGACTTGAATCCTACCTAATACAGGCCCTCAAAGTATAAGCTCCTTTTCACTGAAGTCAGATATGATCAACAGGAACCACCCATATTGGGTTCAAGAATTAATACTTGATGGGTAACAGGTCTAATTCTAGTCAATTGAGGAAGAGTCTGCTGCAAGTGCTACCTCTTTAAACAATGAGTGTCTCCACTGGAGCTTGATGAGATCAGATTGAGACTTTGTGTGTTTGCAGGAAGAGATCATGTATGTCTTCTGGCTCAGTGGACTGAATCAAGCATTCACATGGCTTTTTGGTTTCTTGCTGTTTAAATTAAGTACAGAAATGCCAATAAAAAGAAAAAAGCAAACACAGAATGCCATAGTCATTTGGACTTTATTTAAAGGAATCACAGTCTTCTTCAGGACACTTGTCATTCTTCCCTGGCATTGCATTACACTGTTTTTTAATAGTAAATAGGTGGCATTTGAAGTCTTTTCTCCTAAGTCTTTCTTATTTTCCCTCATGCTTTGTTCTCAGTGTTTCAAGTGTAGTTTTCTCTGCTCTTAGAGAATTGTGATGTCTGGATTTTCTCAGTTATGACATTTCCCCGATTTCTAAATGCATTTCAGTGCCTTAATTTTAGATGCTTTTGCCCATGATTTGATTGATGTCACCTCACCTCACTTTAATGTCAGGCTTCTCATCTAAATCATTTGTGTAAATGTCCTCAATAATCAGTGATGAGAGGTAGACACTTCTGTAGGACGATATATTTCACGTGAAGACATGGGTCAAAGCTAAGTAACAAGAACCCCATCGTTACATACCTACATTGGTTTTACTCTGCACAGGGAAATTTAGACACCAAGGAGAGGAATTACTTATATCCACATGCTTAACAGACAAATACCAATAAAACATGGTAAGAAAAGGGAATATTTTAGAATTAACATAGCCTTTTGATTTCAGTCATTAGTAGTTAACAATTGACTAATACTCTTTGTGCTTCATGGAAACATTACTATCGATCAAACACCATACAAGCAAAGAAAGTTATTCTTTAATACTGTGATGGGATCTTTTGATATAACAGGACATCATGGCACCTAGTTATAGTAAAGCAAAATTTGGTCTTGTGGTGTCCAATGCACATGAATTGCAGCAGTTCATATTTAGTATCATCTTCAGGTAAGTGGCAGGCTATCTCATAGTCTATCACATAGTTCTGGTAATGAAAGCTTCCTATTACAGCAATGTCAGCCTCCACTCAGAATTAATTGCTCCTGGTTCTTTTCTCACCTGTCTCACAAATGCAGACAACAGTATCTGGGTTGTGTTTCTCAATGGATGAGAAAAAAGCTGCTTGTCTGTGCCCATCTTCTTAGCTTTGATTAATTTGCCTAATATCACTAAACTTGTTGAAGATATAAGTGATTGTGTACATGTCATATGTTATTTCTATCTGAACCCTGTGCTGCATCTCCTTATCATTTTATCCCCTCTGTCTTCAAAAGCAGAAGCGTAGAAGCTTGCCTCACAAGCTATCACCAGACAAGTCAGTCCTGAAAATGGCTGTGGCCCAATGCAACTATGAACCCAATGAAACCTCAGCTTTCCGGCTTGTCAGAAGCAATAAATACTATGTATTGCAAGAGGAAGATTCTTACTG
>JAOXNG010000021.1:13336757-13348167 GCA_028566535.1 Scolopax minor
GCTTCTCTGGGCAACCTGTTCCAGTGTCTCACCACCCTCACAGCAAAGAATTTCTTCCTGATATCTAATCTAAATCTACCCTCTTCCAATTTAAAACCCTTACCCCTTGTCCTGTCACTGCACTTCCTGACAAAGAGTCCCTCCTCAGCTCTCCTGTAGCTCCCTTCAGATATTGGAAGGCCATTATAATGTTTCCCTGGGTCCAGCTGGAGGAGACCAGCAGCAAGCACCACACCACCCACCACAAGTTACTTAACATATACAAGAAAGCAGATGGTAGGTCTAGAGCAAATCGACCATGTTCTTGTCTCTCTTAAAAAAAAATATGCAAATTCCCTATCACAAGTGCAAACTGCTACAGCTCTGGATTTCACAGAATGACAGAGTCCAGGTAGACAATTAGCTGGCTGATAAGTATTTCACCAAAACAGCAATCTGCAGCGTTTTTTTCTGCTCACCCAAAAGAGTCATGACACCAAAATAAAAGAAAAAAAAAGTCAATTCCATATGGCTGCGTGAAATTTCACAGGGAAAGACTTTATCACAGCAATGTGATCTGGAGGAGATGAAAGTAAATCAGCTCCAGGTAAATAAATTTGGTTACATACTTGATTTTGGACACTTACACTTGAAAACAAATGTAACCTTTAGCTTCATTGCCACGACTCCAGGGATGCTGTTTGGTTACACATTATACTGCTATACCATGCTTCTGAGCATTTCCATAGATGAAGCAATAGCACACAGTAGCCTTTTGCTTTTCCCTCTAAACGACTCTTCCCAGACCCAGTAGAGAACAGTAAGGAATTCTGCCTGGCTTACGGCAGGCTGTATTTCACCTCACTTACTGGAAGGATTTAAAAAAAAAAAGTAAACTTTCCCATTTGTAACCTGGGCTGCGTTAAGAAGAAATCTTGTAGGCAAAGATATTGGCAATAATACATCACAGTAAAGATTTCAATAGTTTTATATTTTCTAGATGCCGACAGAATTTCTCATATGGAATAAATACATACATTGGAATAAATTTCCATCGCCAAATGACAGCAAAGAGTTATTTCAGCTTCTGTTATAATAGCTACCATATAAACCAAGGAACCATAATAATGCCTCCATAGGAGTACCTATTAAAATGTACTACGAGAAAATCAGCAATTTCAAAATCTGTTGCTGTGGATCTCATCCTTACTGGCTCAACCATTACCGTTTCAAACCTTCATCAAGAATTGCAGCGACTAACAGAGATTACAAAACTCTGTTCAGCACCATCTGTACCTTACCCTGTTCCCAGCTCAGCATCTCCAGGAACAAGTTATCTGTGCACACCTGATAAAACTCAAGCCAGATACTAGAATGTTACTCGCAACTACTCATGAAAATACAATTTAGCAGAAGTTTAGAATTTTACTAATCACTGCCCATGCTATGAATTTATCTCACTGAAATAAACATTAAAGCTGTATTCCGTCAGAGATTTCAGGGGAGTCAAAGGAAAAGCACCTGGGTTTAGAAATTAATCATTTCATCCTTAATGATCAGTACAGTCTAGACAAGATATTGAGAATTTCATTCATAATCCTCTTAGCGAGACAGTAATGCTTCAAATATCCACATAGCAGTGGGCTTGGCATCACACCCCCCTTGTTCATGCAGAGCTTGGAGAAAGAGGCTGGTGCTGCACAGACATCTCTGGAGCTTCTTCAGGAAGACATCACATTACATGGCTCCTCCTGAGATGGGAAACCTGCCCCTTTCAGCGGGCTCTCTGTGTTCGCCTCCATTTCTCTATGTGGGAAGGGAAAGAGTTTCCCTCTTTCTTCTCCTGCCAAATCGCTCAGTTCAGGCCCAACTTGTGAGGTTTGAAAAGTTGAAATCACAGTTTTCAGAGGTCAGAGCACTCCCAGTGAGGAGGTGCACATTTGTTCGATGGGTTTGCAGAGCAAGGCTTTTCACATGCTCATGACTGCACAGCTTTTATTGCTTGTTGGGTTAAATAGTGAAGGTTCAGGTACTTACTCTGTGTCTGCAGCTAATTTACAGATACTGAGTGTTTATAATCCAAAGTCCCAAGTGGGTGTTTGGAGTGAGTGCCAGATCTTAATAATTGTATTTTCGCTCTATTAAGTATTTAAAAGGAAGATAACAAGATATTGTCAGCTATTAAGCAAGGGCATTCCCCTGCTAAGTTCTCTGATTAAACACACTGATGGCAAAACAATGCACTGGAAGGAAAAAAAAGAGCATGTATTGACTCCTCCTGTCAGCCATATTTTCTTAACACCAGCCAACATCAATCAATCTTTTCACTCAATGTGCAATTCTCGCCATCTCCATGTGGAACATGTTAATGAGTCTCCATCAAAAAAAAGTCATCTGTATTTATCAGGTACACAGCAATAACAGGCTCTGGTGTACACAGTGCTGCTTTCTATATGTTAAGGAAAAGCTAAGAGATTCTTTTACCATATGACAACAGACTATAAATATGATTAGAGATCTGGAGCATCTCCCTTATGAGGACAGGCTGAGGGACTTGGGTCTAGAGAAGAGAAGGTTGAAGGGGCATCTGATCAATGCTTATAAATACTTAAAGGGTGGGTGTCAAGAGGAAATAAAGTATGGCCCTCCTACTACCTCAAAAGAAGAGTTTTGCATGGGCAAAGGAGTCTGTACCACTGTTCTGCTCCTCCAAGGAAGGTTTTCTTTCCTAAAATGAAATAATGTAATGAAAAGAACATACCCGTGTAACTCTGCAGTACTTCGGTGAATAAGCTTCTGCTGGTAAGAAATGCTTTTCCCTAAAGCTATACACACACCCCAGTGCAAGCCCAGTCCTCTCACAAAAGTCCTCGTGAGGAACAAACTGGGAAGAAGGAAAACACGAGACATGACCTGTGGATAAGACCAATGGACTGCAGGGCAAGAAATAGCCGGTTTCCATATCCAGTATGTAATTGACTCAAAACATTACTAAAGATGAAAGCTTTTATATAGAATGATGAGAACAATTAATGTGGCCAGCAAACGACCGTTTTTTTTTCCTCTCAAATATTGCCTCAAATGCAGCTTGCAAAACAGCCTCAGCAGACACATTACAAATAAAAATAAGAGGATGCACATGTACTAAAGAGGAAAGAAAAAAAAAAAAAGGCAGCTTTGTCTCCTTTTGCTGATTTGAATAAGCCACGTCTTTCCCTCTTCAGCTCATCCTGTGCAGAACATTAATCTGCCTCAACGCTACAACCAAAAAATGTAAAGAGCTGGCAATGAGGTTGATCAAAGGGCCAGGATTAAAAAACAAAACAGCAAGCATCGCATGCGGTCCCCAGAAAGCTTACTGCAGGTCATCTCCTAATTTCAGCCTACATCTGAACACCTATCTGCATGTCAGTGCAAGAGTACTGCTTGAGGTCACTTTGCTCTCCTCTCAGCAGGCTAAATCACAGCTCCACACTGCAAGGGTACCCCAAGCACACTTCCTTCTGATTTTTTTTTTTCCTTTTTGGCAAACTGCACCCAGATACTGCTCTGGTGTAATCAGGTCTCTTGACAATGTGAAACCCGGGCTTTAAAGAGCCCACTGACAGATGGGTTCAATTTAAAGCATGACTATGAACAGCTGCTGCTGATCACCGCCTTGTAAAGTGAAGTCATTCATCACAAAATATTTCAAAGACTGAACTGAAACGGAACAAATGAATTGGAAGAAGTACGGGAGGTGCAACGTTAGCCTTGGAGAATGTGGTGGTTGTGAAAAGCACGGCTAGGGCTCTGCTATTAATTTATTCCTGTAAACGCTGGCTCCACTCTATTAGCAGCATTCTTCAGATTCCCAAAAATCCAGGAGGGGAGATTGAATAAGGTATTAGAAGATGCAATTAGACGCTCCTTACTGGAGGTGATTTTGACTAAGTGAGCCACTAAAGGGAGCTGACAGCATGTTTAAATTGTGCTGGGGAAAACTTCAAGACGACAAGCCTCAGAAAACTGCTGGAGGGAGAGACGGTTATTTCCCCAACTGCTCCAACTCAGCACGAGGTCCCATCAGTTGTGCAAGGGGGCCACGCACTCTGCCTTCACCACCTGCACTTTAAATGCTGCGAGAGGCCTTTTAACCCATTTTCATCTTCCCCTTTGATCCTTCGGTATGGCTGAAGTCAAGAACAAGACAACCTTCAAAGGATGTAGCCTCCCAAACGAAACCATCAATTATGATGGTCTCTGAAGAGATGGAGACCTGACAGAGAACTGAGTAATTGGCACTTTTTTGTTTTTTCCTTTTAAGTTCAGGAATTATGCAGCAAAAGTAGACATTCTAAACTTCACCATATTTGTCATGGCCACTGGATCATCTCTGAGTGATTCAGCTTTTTCCTAGGGTTTTCTAGCAGGGAGAAAACAAAGTTTCCAAGACTTTCTTGAAAGCAATTCTTTACCTAGAAGTGACATTGATAACATCTTCAGACAACTGCACCATCAAATTATTTTTGTACCACTTTCACTTCATGGAGAAAGAACATAAGTCTCATGCAGAATATTCATACATATATTCTAATTTTCACACAGTCAGTTTTGTACCAGATATGTAGTTGCTACTTCAGATTTTTGTAGCTTAGTATGAAATACATGCTTATCTATTTTGAGCTGCAGTAAATGTAATAATAATTTGTTGTGATATTTATTGATAAATGGAGAGTAAAAAGAAACAATACTAACCCACAGCTGGTCCTCAGGTTTTTTTCCTCGTTATAGAAAAATGCAATCTTTGCAATGGTAGGAAGAAAAAAAAAAAAGAAAAAGAAAGCCCTCTCAAATAATAGCACTTCCCTCTTTCCCTCTACAGAGTACCTTTGTCAGTCTATTTCTCTACCCAGAGTCCTTCCTCATGCCCAGGTAAGAAGATAAAGCTCAGGTGTCATAAGCTTGTGCAAAGTTGGGCGTCTCAGCAAAAAGCCACTGCTCTGCCACCGCCCAGTCTCCTGCTACCTGGTACCACAGCGACGGGAGAAAGCCATCCGTACACTAACACCATGTCAACAACCAGGCTCTACGACAACAGTTTTGTCATTCAACTCATTTTGGGGAGGAGGTGACCACCGCTGTGACACTGGGGAGGGGGGTGGGCAAGCAAAGAACGTGTGTTCTGCATGCGAGAGCCCCGGCACCCGCGCACTCCTGCTCGCACGCCCTCCGTGGAGGTTATTCATCACCACAGCAACCTCACAAAACACAAAGGTGGAAGCCAATTCAAACAGCCCTGTTCCTCCCATGACAGAGGATGAAGGCTGCCCTCCGCCTGCACCCTTCAGGGGGGGCTTTGTTTGCTTGGGTTTGGTTTTGTGTCGTCGCATCTCATTTACTAATTTCATTTCGTGCCCAGAGCAGAGAACGCCCATACTTAGGCATGAAACAAAAAAAGAATTCTTCTGTATCTTCTACAGCCCCAGTGAAAAGGGCAGAGAAGAACTGGCTGAGGCACAACCCCTTCTTGCCACATGGCTGAGCAAACGCCATACTCCATACTCACCATCACCCCACCTTCTCCCCACTGCTGTAAAATAAACACCACACCTAAAACAAGAAAAACCCTGACCTGTTTAACTCCCAGTTTCTTCCTTCCTCTCCCCTCACTGCAACTTTTCTCCACATCACTCTGTGGGAGCTTAATGATTTTGGATACCAGAAGAAAATCCAACCGAGACAGTAAAATAACTGTAAACTCAGCACAAAGGAAAAGCAGAGTGTCTCTTTGCTCCCCAAATCTGGAAAAGAACAAGGTTTGTATATAGCCTTTTTTTGTTTAATAACACACAGAATCTTCTTTCCCTTTCAGAAATGGCTGCACTACCTTTTTTTAACTTTAAAATTTTCTGATGTAAGAAATAAAAACATATATCTGAGTAACTGAGTTGGAAGTAGTTTTGCCTCATTTTAAAATGCCTTAAAACAGGTTTTAAGGAAAAATGTTGAGTTTTGTTTCAGATACTCAAAATTAACTCTTCTACTAATTGATAAACCTCTCCCCTACTGTGACTTATTACAAATCTCCTTCATTGTAGATGTAAACAATCATGCTTACTATCTTTTGACAGTGGTAAGCATGTGTTGAGCCTAATGTTAGAGTTTTGTAGACGCTTAGGAGCAGTTTGTGGAACTGCTCCCTGGGAGGTGATCTGACATTTTTCTGCGTTTACTGCCCAAATGCCTAGTGGGAGCCCAGTGGAGAAGATGGGGCTGTTTAATGTGATGTGAGATGAATGTCAATCTACTTTGGATTAGTATTTCCACTTACACTGCTGGTAATAAGCACATGTGTTGGAAATCAATGCACAAGTTAATACGAATAGTTGAAGTAAGATTCTCCTGCTCTCTGTGAATAATCTTTAAGCAGGGCTCATTAAAAGAAGTGTGTAGGTTGGTGTTGTGGGTTCTTTCCTTCTCTTTTTCTTTTCTTTTTTTGTTTTGTTTTTAAATTATGGTAAAAAACGTACTGACACCCACCGAAGAACGGGGCAAGAAGTGGAAACGGATTGGGCTGTACAAAATGCTACTTTGCTGGACTGGTGTGTTGCCAGAACTCTCAGAACTCCTAGTCTGCAGCACAAACAAGATTGGAAGGATTCTGTTTCAAACATGCTCACATTCTTTTTTATTCTTCACAAATTTGAAACTTCTTTTCAGATTCCTGAGGTTACAAAGTAATCTATACTTATGGCCAATTCCATAAAGAAGGTGAGGTGAGGTGGTTGTGTGTTCTGAGCAGCAAACTAGCAATCTAGTTTAAAAAAGTTTTAAAACTTGGAATTTAGCAGAATAGTAAAACAAGAGTAATGGTTTTGCTAAACCTAGGGTTAGGGTTAAAGCCTCTATTATGACTCAGTTGCAGTTTTATAGCAACTAGAGAAATACTTAAATTTTCTTTCTAGAGGAAATAATTTTCTATGTATATGCCATTCTCCTTAAAGCAACTTTCTAAAATATAATATAAAACCAAAATTTTTTTTAAGGCCACTAACTGCTGTGACTTTATTGCAGGTTACTGTACAGTGATTACAGATTTTTAATTGAAACACTTTGAAGGACATGTAGTTAAGGGAACATTTTATTGTGGTCTTGTCTGGCTAGTGGTAAATGCTTTTATATTTCATTTGTATAGATCAGTATATGTCTTTATATGTGATCGTATCCACTAGAATTGTATATTTTGTGGAGACTTGCATGGAAGTTGCATTTTCTTTCATTGTATGGGATTGAAAATGCACATACTGTAGGGGAAGATGATTAGGATTGTGTTGTAGTTCATGTATTTCCAACAAAACTTTCAATAGTGCTGTATTAATGGTATTTTTACTGACATTGGTGGAAAGAGGCAGTTGGTATTTTTAGGTTCCATTCAGATTTTGGGTTGGCTTTGCAAATCTGACTAAAGCATATGCTCTAAGTAAATCTGGGCCTTGAACCTGGTAATATTGCTGCTTAAAATTGCTAGCTCTTGAAGCATCTTTTGTTAAATATAAGTGTTTTTCAGGTACCAAGCTTCTAACTCTAGGCTAGCAGCATTTTACTTTTCTAGCTACTGTAGGTGTTCATGTAAATAATGTGTTATAGTGAGCAATATACACAGCTACTTGTTTTGAAAACTTGTTTTCTCTGTATATTTTCCTGTTCTTTAAAAGTCTTTCTCCTTCTTTCCTTTCTTTTAAAAGCTTGGAGTCTTTTATAACCAGTGCATAGTGATGTGTACATCTTTTATTTCCTCTCCTGTCTTGAGCTCTTGTTGATGTTTGAGGAAAGTATATGATCCTTTTGGTGAAACTTAGTCCATTAAACAATGTTGATTCTTCTATAAAAGTACATAGAAATACTCAGTCGAAGTTAATGGGACAGATTTTTTTTTTAAACTGGTTGGATTTGTGCTTAAAGTTGAACAGAGCAAAGCTTTACTAGAAAACTTGTACCGTGTTCTTGAATGCATTTACAAAGCCCTTTTTTAGAGAACTGCAGTTGGCTACTGTGGGTTAAGTTACATTGACTTTATAGCTTCAGAATAAACTTTGTTATCTATTGTGGGAAATAGATGGTGTGGCCAGACTGACAAAACTGGGAAATCTAATCGAAATGGACCAATTTATGGGAGAGATAAAAAAATCAAAAGTGGTGAATGACAGCACTGGTACGAAAATGATCAGTGGTGGAGCTCAGCAGTTGTGTGTGTAAGTCTAAACACTGAACTGAAGAGTAGGCATAGTTTGGTTGTAACTATGTATTACTCTAGCAAAAATACTGATTTATTTTTTATTTTTTAAAATTAGGTTTGGAGATTCTTTTTTTCTAGTTCAGGATATTCCTGCTTTGAATACCAGGAAAAGCTATTCTGAAAGCTCTATCCAGTTCAGTGTTCTTCTGAAGTTAATTTTGGAAAGCTAGTAGGGAATCCATGCCTAATCAAGAGTAGAAGGAAGAGCAGATTAATGACTGGAGCACGTGAATAGCAAGTTGTTGCTAATAAGCTTCAGTAGAAGTTGAATCCAGTACTTCTTCAGTGTTATGTGTTTTGGAGAGCAGTTGAGAATGAGGTTTCATAGCATTTCAGTGGTATTGTTGGGATTTTAGCTACCAAGTGGAAATGTAGCAGTGGGTTTCAGAAGAAAATTTTGGCATGAGATTGAGGGAGAAGACCAAACCATCAAATATATAAAAGAAGTGAATGAAACAAATTTTGCACCCTAAAGATCTTATGCTGTAATCTCAAGGATTGCAGTACCTTTGTTCTAGTTTCCACAGAATGGTGTGATGAGTCAAGTAGCTTTGAATTCAGTGATCACCACAGTTAATGACATCATATATTAATTATTACTCCTGAACTTTACATCCAACCTTGCAGCGAAGTTGTGAGGTGAAGAGATCTGGACTGCTGTGTTCAGGAACTTCATTTTGTATTTTGGCAATATCTTAAGAGTAGGCTTTTCATAAAGTTTGGAAGAATAGTGCATCTTGGGTTCCTTGGTTTGTCAATCTACAAAGGCAACTTTAAAATCAGCGGGTATTGCTGTGTATTTTTTATTTGCTATACATTTCTTACTGATAGAATGGTTCTGTGTTCCTGCAATTGCCACTGTTTCCAACCACAGCTAAATCCAGGAACCGGGTAGCAGTAAGAGAGATGGAGGTTGTCTTGCAGGTTGTGAATGCTCTTGCTGTGTTGCTCTGAGGATATAAATAGGAGAAAGGTGTTTTTTTGTTTTTTTTTTTTTTATGAGTAGGGTTGATATCTTTTGTTAGCTCAACCGCTGCAGTGGTGGGGAGCAAGACATGGGTAAGCTTTCAGCCATTCCAGTGTTGAGTTCCTACAAAGGGTACTCAATTCTTTGGAGACACCATGTGGAGATTTTGTACTCTGTGGATCATTGTAGACACGTTGCAGATACAGGTAAATGTGTGGTTTATTTTTTATAGGCAGCTCATAGTTTTGATGTCTGACCTAGTAGCAGTATTTGGTATAATTCTTATTTCAAAGAATAAGGTAGTAGGTGCTTGAAAACAGGTAAACGGCTGTAGGATGCTATTTTTTTCTACATTACTCCGCAAACATGATGTCTGCATAAAGGAAATGAAGATTGCATTGCAGAGTAAAATGTCAAAAAGTAAAATGGTGAAAATACTTCTCAAATGTTACTGTTCCTCTGTAAAGCGTGATGGTGCATTTTCTTTTGAAGTATTTGAATGCTGGGAATCACTGGAAAAATGCTTGGAATGCCTTGTTTGAGGAACCCATCTGTGTTGTTTTTGTGGAGAGAGATGGTTTTGGTCACTAGTGTGACTTGTGTATGGTAAATCTGTAAGATGTAGATAAAAGTTGATGCATTTCAAGGGTTGCAGCTTTAGACATGACTAATGCTTAATAATACTTAATAGTAGGATTTTATTTTTGCCCTGTTGAAGCCCCTGGTTAGTCATTGCAGGATAGAAGAGCGTACAGTTAAGCCAGTGCTGAATACTGTGAATGTCTTGCCTTCAATTCACGTGGATCCCTTTCTTTAGGTCAGAGGATGCAAAACAAGAAACCTCTCCTCTCCTACTGCCCCAGCAATCAAAAGAAAACACTGTTCCTGATCCAAACTGTTAACCCCTGTGTGTGCAGGTGTTCACTTGTTTGGGATTCTCAATATTTGATGCACAGTCATCACCCGCAAACAGGTTTCTCTCTGGTCTGTTCTGTGGCTCACCAGTTGTGACTAAAGAGGGAGAGAAGTGACTGTATTCTTCTCACCAGAAGTCCTTACCTGTTTTGAATTGAGAAGCGTTTGTAAGTTTGTTCATTAATTGTATGTTTTATGTTATCTAGGCCTTCTTTGGTAAGGCCTTCATGACTTTTTTTGTTAACTTGTTCTAAATAAATTGTGTGTATTCTGTAGGTGATGTCAGGATGAAGACCAAGTTGTCACTCTAACATTTAGGAATGCTTTCAGATTTGGTGATTTATATAGTGGCAGTCTCTGTATTCAACATCCATGTATTTGAAATCAACATCCATATATTTGAAATCTTGCGTTTTTCCCCTCTGAACTGAGCTCTCTGTCTCCAACTGTGTCTGCAGTTGGGGAGAGTGTAGGAACGAAACTCGCCCCAGAGCCCCCAGTTGTTGGATATTTTGGTTGTAACTCTCAGGGAATCAGGGAATTTACCACAGTCTTGTCTGGGAATGGGGAGCATTTTTTTAAAAAAAACCAAACCAACAAAACAAAAACAAACAAAAAACCCCAAAACAACAAAGAAACAAAAAAATGAAAGAGGAATCTCCCCAGTTTGGTGTTGCATATTTTCATATACTTTATGGTGTATCAATTTCCCAACTAGTTGAATGATCATCGTTTTCCTGCTCTTTGAGCAATTTTATGCAATTCATACTGTCTGACAAAAAACTTTGTCTCTCATAAAGAGCACAGTTTAGATGTTGACACATAGTTTTACTTCAAAATCCATAACGGATCTTAAATTTGAAGTTGTTTGGATTGATGCTCTTTTTTTTTTTTTTTCTTTTAAACATAAACCCAGTCCCTCAAACAAATAAACACAGCATGAGCAAAACAAAGCAAAACAATTTTAGAATACAGCCACAGTATTTCCTCCTAGAATTTGAGACCTTTGGTTTTTTTACATAGTATGACAAAAATCTGATACAAAATGATGAAAGCATTCCACACTTAAGAATGAAAATGTTACACATGTAAGAACTTTTCCTCAGACATTAGTATAGAATTTAAACATTGCTGGCTGCATGCACTGTAGCAGTGGATTTTCTCTCAGCAGCACCGTGCCTTACAAGCATTTAAATGTACAGAATCATTTTAATGTAAAGCAGAGGAAGTGTTGGATGTAGCATCTTTGCTGATGAGGGCAATCTTTATGC
>JAOXNG010000021.1:13546603-13560469 GCA_028566535.1 Scolopax minor
GCATGCTTTTGGCCCCAACCTGATCAGTGCCCACCTGAGCAATTCCTGGGAAGTGTTCAGGAGTTAGCACGCACCAGGGATCATTCTCAATAAGCAGTTTGGATGCAGGCACTCTGTAATGGAGGCTAAGAGGTTTTGATTTTATGTACTCAAGTCAGCTCATGCCAGTTGTCCTTATCACCAGAAAACAATCCTAGGCATATCATAAGTACTAGTAGACAGGTAGCCACGGAGTCCAGGTATCTGAGACAAATATAAATTATCTTGTTGCAGTAAATTTTAGATATATGAAATATTTGGATCATATGACCAGCAGGCAGTTGTTTACATAGCCACTGTGCTGGCACTGCACTTTAATTAACTGGGTATCCTTATCTGATTTCTTTCTACTGTTAAAGAATCCTTGTTTCAGGAGAAAATAACCTGCACAGTTAAGCAGGAGATAGATATACTACTTGCAACATGATATGTATGTGTAAGTTATTTACAGGGCGTTATTTCCCCAATCAAGCATTGCAAGACTTCTCCTCAGTTTTGCCTGGCATATCTTTGCTTCACCAGTCTTTTCTGTCTATTCGGCTTCAATGAATACTTTTCAATGTCAGAAGTTCTTAGAGTATTTGGAATGTTTTCTTTAAAGTCCCAACCTTTAGGAGCCCTTCATCACATGAAAATCTTCAATTTCTGTGTTGATAATGCATTTTTCTATGTCTTGTAGTTCCAGTGGAAATGTAATGAAAATGCAAGCCTTGCAGTCTTCAAAGCCATTAACAAATAGCAAGTATCTGTATGCTGCTTAACCATGATTCTTACTCAGACTCAAGACTGGAGGTGGGAAAGGAAATGTGTTATTATTTATTAATGTCTCGGCTGCAGAGCAGTGCAACCTAGTCCTAAGTATACAATGTGACTGAATTGATATGCTGGCATTAATTTATGTGCTAGTATTAGTCTATATGCTGCCATTGTAGAATAGTTCAGAGCAGAGCTGCTAACCTCCCTGGAAAATGGCTTCCTCTGATCTCTGACATTTTTCCTTGATTAAAGAATGTGTTTGATTTTTATAACCACATGAAAAGAAACTCAAAATCATTTTTGAGAAAGTGATTTTTACAGCAGATCCCCAAAGAAAGCTTTCTTTTTGCTTTCATGCCACACTAGCTATTCCTTAATTCCCTAGGTTATCATGGGAACAAAAATGTTGATAAACACCTGGCAAAACAAATAGATAAAACTGCTATTGTGTAAGCAGTTTATCTGCTGTGGCATCATTCTTTAAACAAGTCACTTCACACATTTGAGATGTTTTTGCCCTGTGTTGCTAGACTACCATTAACTAACAGACCATGTAATAAGCATGAAAGTTAAATAACTATATGCTTGATTAATGAACAGTCTTTTCCTGAGCTGCACTACAAAGTCATTTATCTCGTATTATGCTTTATTACAACATTCTGTAGGTATTAATTTACTGTGTGCATGTATAGGTTACACACATATGTTACCTGAGATCACCATCTGAAAAAAATAGTAGCAACCTGCTCTCTAGGATATATCAATTGCCTCATACCATGAGACATTTATAAGTACATAGCTTATTTTCATATATTTGATTTCTGGCACGAGGGATTGTGCCCTGCTGGCCGCCCTACCATCTCTGCCAGCTACTTGCAGCATGACCACAAACTGCCTCCCATGCCCTCTTGACCATCATTGATGTAGCCTGTAAAGGCCCCAGGGTGTTCCTACTATTCAAATAAATACAGACTTTTCCTGCCCTTGAAAAGCTTCCCATTTGCAACCAGGAGTTATCAGCTACCTCTGTGTTAATTGTTTCCGCTATTAAAGTATCTTTAAGCATAGGTCTCAGTCTGATCCCAACTCCACATCTACCTACCATCCCAGTTGCACAGATGCAGGCTGGGGGTAAGGTGTTGAGCACACTAAGTGTAAAGGTATACCTCTGCTTAGAGAAAAAATATTGTTCATAACCTTCATGTGACAGCTACGAGGAACAGATTCTCTCTATCCTCTAGTTTTACAATATTTTTCCTGAAATATCTGGGGCTTTGTTAATGTAAAGTGATCGTCTTTCCTCAGGATAAATTACTTTGTCATTACTATATTATTTACATCTTGAAAATTTAGTGTTTCACAAGCTATGAATCAAGAAGGATGTGAATATTTTCCTTTAATAAAAGACTGTCTAGTTCATCTTCTTGATTTTAAGATTTCTGGAATTTGTACAGGAACATATCTGTCTGGTGTCAGTCTGGTTCCTTATTTTTAAGTGCCTGATAAAATGGGTCTTTATTTCTTGAAACTGTTCATCTTTGCTGCTTCTTTGCTTTATCTGCTCCATGATTTTATGAACTTCTTCCTCAATTTTTATTTGAAGGCAAAAATTTTTTTTGATATTATCTTTCTGATGTAGACTAAATCAAACTTAAATATTTCCCTAGTTCCTAATAACAGGACACTTCTCTTCTCTGTAACTTTTATTCTGTCAAACGTTGAGATACTGATTTTGTTATCCCACACCTTTGGCTGGTTTTGCACATTACTCAATGAAGTTCAGAATGCAATTTGGATTTTTGGTTGGTGTTTAGTCTTCCATGTTTAATCATTGGCTTCCAAATCATCTCTCTTGGTCATCTCACATTGCATGTCATCTCCTCATCACCATCTCTTCCTAACACTCTCCAGCATTACGTTTCATGCTGATATTTTTCTTCTCTGCAGCAACCAAAAGACTTCTAGCATGAGCGTTCTCTGTTCCTGAAGGAACCATCCATGTCTCTGCTTCCCTGATTCCCTCCCCCAAGGCTCCAAAGAGAATAATCTGTCTTTGAGGGGAACAAAATGTCCTCGCTTCATGCACAAATACTTTAAGGGATGCGTTAAAACTGTCCTGCAATTTTTAAAGTTCTTTCCAATGACGTATGTATAGTGAGAAATATTTTCATTTGGAAAAATTGGATGTTCTGCACTTTACAGAGCATGTAGCACATCAAGGCACACAACAAGTGTTTCATGAATTAAATTTGATCCTCTTTATCACAGCATTTTTATACTGCAAGACATTTCCATTGTTACATAGTTGTGCATGTGGCATACGCACGAGAAAACCCTGTTACTTTAGAAAACAATTATTTTGATTTTGATGCAGTCAAGGCTTGTGTTTGGAAAACTGGTGCTTATCCTAGCTGGAAGAGAAAAGGGCAAATTCTCGGTAACTTTTGCAGAGTTATACCAATTTATACTAAGTAAAAACACTGCCAATGTCTTCTGGGGAATAAGAGACCAATGCAGTGTTCTTGCCTGACCTTTCCAGGGAGGGCTTTATTAAAGATTTATTCCTTCCAGAATTCTAATTGGTTTCTTTTGGTGACCTTTCTGGATAATGGTGATGTTTTTCTCAGACTTTGCAATGTTCTCAGGTAGGGAATTCCTTTGATGCCCTGACAGCACAACTGAATTCTAATCTGCATCCAAATTCCATCACCTTCTTTCTCAAAATTTCATGCTGCAGTCTTGAACAAGAGGATTTTTGTGGTGAAACTTAAACTTTCGGGTTTTTTGTTTCACAGATGCTTTATGTGTTATTCCTGAATCCTGAAAAAAAATATGAAGCTATGGATCAGACTAGAATTAGGGAAGTGCCTAGTGTCACAGAAAAAGCCTATTGAGATTTTAAAAAGTTCACAAGCAGATGATGCACTGCTAGTGATGAGCTACCTAATTGCTTTTGGCTACACCAGTATTCCTCTTGTTCTGTGTGCCCAAGTGCTATGTCCTCTGTATATAATTGAACCCCTCTTGCATCAATGTACACATATTATCTCTCATTTTCCTGCCATGCACTACAGTGAAGATCTTGGCTCACCTTTGCCAAACAGCCAAATGCCCACCCAGAAGCACCAAGTTTCTGGTCCCACCTGAACGAGTTTCTCTTGGGTTTCTTCCTTTTCCTCTGCCAGGATCCTCAGCTCTTCCCGCAGCCCCTCTTGTTGCTCCTCTGCTTCCTTCAGCAGCTGCTCCAAGTGGGCTTTCTCTGTGCAGAGCTCTTCATTTGTTCTTTCACACAAGCTCAGCCCTTCCTGGGCACAGACTTTTGCTCTCTCCATCTCCTCCACTTTACCTGACAGAGCTTCATTCTCTTGCTCCAGCTGCCATCACAGAAGCACAGAGGAAATAAAATACATTAAGATTTACAGTGAAGGAGGTTTGGCTTCGACAGAAAAGGGAACGTTTCCATACTCAGTCAGTCACACTGTTGGGAAGCAAGAAGTCTGGGAAGCAGCAGCAGCTGAAGACAAACACCTGCCAAGATTTTTGGCAACTCTGCTCACCCGCAACACAAGTTTGTTCAGTTCCACTTTATCCAATGCAAGAGCCTCATTGATACTGCTCATGTTTGCTGTTGCAACACGTAGATCAGCTATTTCAGCTCTCAGCTTGTTCTGAGCCCCTGTCAGCTCTGCCACAGACTGCTCTGCCTGAAGAGACAAAAGAACAAAGTGAGAAAGGCAGGGACATCCCCGCCTTTGAGCAGCAACTCCACATCCCCTGCCCAGCTCTGACACACTCCCAGTTCAGCGCTCCCAGTCAGCACATGGCAATATGAAAGTATTCTTTTGAAGCATACAGAGCACTTTGATTTTTATAACCCTTTACTGTCTGTTCCCTAGGCTGACTGTAATGGTCTGTGCTTTCCTTTGCATTTTTTCCATTTCTCTAAAGCATCTTAATTACGGTGTATTCAAGATGGGTATCAAAAAGCACTCAAGAAATAACAAATTCATTATCGACATCCTCTGGCACCACAAGCTGTGTTTGAGCTTATTAAAGTGCAGCCTAATGCTTGAATTTGAACAGGGAAGAAACAAAACTATTTTGCTTTAGTGTGTTTGATCTTTAAAACTTCAACTAGCAACTCTCAGCAGGGTAGGCAAGTCCTCCCGTGAAACTGCATTATTTTGTTTCCCTTAGGAAAAACTCCACGCAATAAAGACAAAATGCAGGCACCAGCTAGAGTGAATCTGTAAATATGAAATGCAACTCTGGAAAGCAAATAAATCACAGTATATTGCCATGGGTCCATTTTACAGCAATTCTAATTCTGACAATACCCAAGAAACCACAGGAAAAGTGAATGCAAAATACTGTTTTATTAATAGTATTAATAAATAAAGAAGCTACTGGATTCTAAACTCCTGCTTTTTTTTCTCACGCCACATCCATCTCTGAGTTAGGCACTGAGCAGCTTCTGGGAGTATAGACTCTAACTTTCTTACTGCCTCTCATGTATGCAGATACAGACATGTATGGACAGAAACTTTGTTGTCGGTATTTAAAAGTAAAAATGAGAAATACCAGCCTGCAACAATGCTCAAGAGATGGGGGACAACAGAACAGATAACAGACTGGTGATCAAAGGAAAAATAACATTTATCTTCTTCCACTAGCATACAAGAGGGCCATGAGGACTGGCTTGAAGAGGCACTGCATGCAAATACATTACAGAAGAAGAAATAGAAGAAAAACATCATAAAACAATACCTCAATTTCAAGTTTGTTAACCTATATTGTCAAGTAGTTTTATGTACAGGGGTGACTAAAAGCACCTTGGATTCTGCCAAGGCCTTACCTTCAATATGATCTTCATGTGTTCTTGCACTGGGCATTTCTGACTGTGCACTAAGGACACCTGACAGCTAAAAAGGGCAGGGAGGACAACACACAACTGGGGTGCGTATCTTCAAGCATGTACTTAAATTATGGTTTTGGACTACACACAGGCCTACTCTGTCATAAAAGGGAGGTTGTAGGACTACAGGTGTGGTGCACTCTATGTTCCTGACAACCATCTACCCACCTACTTACCATCTTGAGGATCACTACATTGGCAGCTGTAGTATTATTCTTATGATTCTCTTGAATCGTAAGAAGAAAATTGGCTGGTATAGTACAGAATATAATTTAATCTTAAACCTATACATTATAATTTTTATTTGCTGTAATGCCATTATCATAACATTTGCTATTTCATCTATCCTAAGAGACTATGCAGAGGAGCAAACATTTTTTCCTTGGGCTGGCTGCTTAATAATCTGTACTGAGCTGTCAGTAGATATAAGTACACACTGCTGTAAGTGGGCATGCTTCTCCAATTTAAGTTGAGAAGCAAGTTTGATAAGACTAAGGAAACAAGCCAATTGGTTCCAGTCATTCCTAAATACAACTTCACATATCAGATGAAAAGCAGCTACTACTTAGTGAAATGACAAGACTTACCAGTACAGATAGTAGAAGAAGGAAAGGAGATAGAAAGCTAGCTTACACCAGGCCTCTTTCTGACAGTAACTCAAGGTATCTGCATTCATGACTGCAGGTGGATCATATGCTAGCTCTGAACTATCTGCTGGGCAACGAAAATACCTGAAAGAGCAGGAGAAGACATCTGGAAAGCATGATATACACCCTCCTGATCATCAGCTCAGAAATAAACCCATCTTCCATGATACAGGAGGAATTTTCCTCTCTTTTTCAAACCTTTATTTTCAGACATTAAAATCAGGACACTAGTCTAAGCAGGCCATTCTTACAGAACTAAGCAATTCATGAACATGGGCTTTCTGAGTTCTATTAATTCTTAGATTGAAACACTCTCCCTTCCTATATAGTTTTTTTCTGGCTTACTCACTAATAACTTACTTATTGTGAGTGACAATATGCATCAGCTTATGATCATAGCATGGGGGAAGAATTACTGTGCTTTAACTGTATCTACAGAACTGATTTCAGAGGTGATGAAAGGTGATAGTCTCAACCAACTGATAGCTCAGTTCCTTCAACTCTAAAAAGTCAATAGGCGGTAACATAAGAGCTGGCTGATTGATGTTTTCTATACATAGCACTGCTCAAAAATTTATCACCCATATAATTTTAATTGGCAAATGTTTTTCTTCTTGCATTGGAGAAATTTCCATTTACTCTCAGCAATGACTGAATGTTTGAGAATATCCTGACAAAAGAACTTTTTTTGGCAAAGGAGCTTTTGTCCAGTTACTTGCAGTGAAAAGCAAAAGCAAACCGAAAAAGAAGTCCTCAACAAAGTTAAGGAATTGCTTTAAGAACAGCACAAATCAGATGAAATACTGTTATTTCTGCTGCTTTGTAATAGTAACATCACCACTGAAGATTGCTGGGATTGCTTATAGATAGACAGCCATATAGGTAGATAGAAAATCCCTGAACAAGTGGCCAGCAGCAAACTTTGAAAGTAAATGTTCTCAAAATAACTTTGACTTCCTCCTTTGCAGTATTTGTCACATCAATTTACAATCTCTAATAACATTACAAATCCTTTTACAGAGACCACAGGTGAACCCTGCTTAATTATCTCCATTGGTATTCGGACATTACACAGTATCTTCCCATAGTTTTGTGCAGAACTTCACACAATGAACAGAAACCTGTTTGTGGTTAAATGAGCAGAAATGACAGAGTAATGGGAGCAAAGCATATGGAGAACCACAGAAACAAACTCAATCAAAAGTTCTCTCCAAAGGTTGTTATCATTATTTAGACTCTAACCATTTTCACCTTGGTCATAAAATACAATTTTTAGCTTTTTAAACAACTTTTTAAACCAGTATTAGTGTCACGCTTTGGTTTGGCCTTACTAAAACAGCACCATAAAACATTTTTATTGCACCCAACCAATTAGGATAAGCACACTTGTAGCTTCACTCCATTCAGCTTTCCAAGAACTATACTGGCACTCTAGCTTCCGAGTAATATATTTATCATATAACTATGTTACTACCAAGCTTTGGCAGAGAATAGTTACTAGGTAATTATTAGGTTAGGTTAAAAAAGGGGATTTTACCTAGGTTGGGTTAAAAAGTTATTATTTTTAGTTCCTGGTTGAGATAATAGTTTTGCCTTCTTTATAGAATTATCCTTCAAGTTACTTCACAACAGGAGCTACCTGCCTCCATATCTATCTTTGTAACACACAGACCCTGACAGACAAAAACATCTGTGCTTTTACAAACACTATCGGAAATGCAAAACTAGAGAAGAATCCAGACTGACAACCACAAAAATTGCTATCTCTTGGTTGTCTTCAGAGCCCACAGAAGGCTGATTCTCCACTAGGATGAGGAGGAAGGTGCAGCAGCTGCACTGGCCAGGAAACATCAAAGCTGGTCTTACGTGACCAACCCTAAAAGCCCCTCAGTGAGTATAAACACATTTATATTATTATGTGTTTTCTTTATGCACCCTAAATGTTCATGAAAAGTATTCACTTTTTCTCTGGAAACATAAGTTTCAGCTGCTTATAATCAAAAGATATTTAGCCATACTCCTATTACTGCGCTTCATAGTTCATACGATCTGTGTCTGTGCCAAGTTGGAAAATAAGGCTAACAAGCAGTAAGCATAAAAAAGATGGGCTTACCTCCAGAAGTGATAAAAAAGCAAAGGGACATTTAACCCCAGAGTGAGCCACTCTTGAGCACACAAAAACATTATGCAGAAAAGACTATGGATAGAGTACTCCGGCAACACCAGCTAAAAAGAAAGAAACAGAAATAACAGATGTCAGTAAAACACTTCTCTGATTTTAGTCACCTAAGCAAATACATAGAGAATATTACTGCCATCCCTCACAGAAGCATTGTGAGACTACATGAATGTCTGTAAAAGAGTTCTTAAAGAACTAAATGTGATTATTAGTGCATTCAGAAAGGAAATAGTAAAGCTATTACTGAAGCTTCTCTTCTATAGTGGAGGAGCATCCATGAAAAAAGAAAAGGCTGTTTCTACCATTCTCATCTGTTATATACAGCCCAAAGCGATCAAATCCATTACTACATCAGCATTGCAAGTAAAACACCATGACAGGAAACTCACTTCCTTAGTAAATCCATGCCTTCCCATACTACTTGTTTCAAACCCAAGATGATTCTTTCTATTAAAAGAGAAGGTGAGTGGGCAGCTAGCAGAAGCAGGAATTTATATGATGTTGATTCTGAATAGTTATTTCTACAGGCATTTTTTCCCCAATGCTTTCCTATTTCTTAGCTGGCTTTTTTCTCTTGTATTCTTCCTTTTCTCAGAAATCTCTATTTCTTTTCTTCATTCAAGTCACAGAAGAAATTAATTTCCAACAGTATATATTTTTCAAAGCTAGACAATCCCAAACACAGTTCATCTGTATCCCTTGTTGCATCTTGGAGCTACATCAACCAAAGTTAAGCCACAAAAAGCATTTGAGGAGCTTCTTTTGATGTAAATGCATGTTTATATGTCAAATAATTAAAGTGAGCTCTATTTTTTAAAATAAAGTAAAACCTACTGTACAGCTATTCCCAATGCCTACATATTCCCATACAGTTGTGCTGCAATGAATTTCATCTTCTTGGTTCTACAAGTCTTTCCACTTCACATGGAACGTATTTTTTTTTTACTTTCATTTTATTTCAGTACTGGAAGTAGTTAACACATTTAGATATCTGTGTGTCTATGCCTTCAACCTAAACATTTTCAAAAGTTTATCTTATGGCATGACGAATCATGATACAATTACATAGTTCAGATTCCAGATGGTAGTTATTTATCACTGCTGGATTTTCTTCTTTTTTTTATTTTTTAGAATGCTATTTACAATGTGACTATAACCTTTCCCCAAAGAATGATTCATCTTCATCACAAATTGCAGACAAGAAAGGTCTTTATGATGTACATCTACCCACTGAACATCACAGTACTTAAAAGCATATTACACTCATTATCACATATTTGATTTCCAACTCCAACAGAATTCCCAAACTTAACAATAACACAACCCTGGTGCCTGATCAGTGGGCTGACTGGTAATAACAGGGAAGGAAGCCCATGGCAAAAAATTATAGAGAGCTTAAAAAAACCAACCAAACAAAAAAAATCTGCTCTGAAATCAGAAAGGAAACAAAGGAAGCGGTGGACTCTCGGACACAGACTCACTTTTCAGTCACAGTTCCTGGTGTAAATTAAATCTACCTATGCTTTTGACAGAATAACAAATGGGTCATTTGCGTCTCTTCACCTTTTTCTTGGAGTGATATTTTTATCTATACATAAATAAATAAAGGATTAGTGCTGATCACAGTTTCTGAAGAGAATGCATGCAAAGAAGCAAACAAAGCCCTGCTGGCAAAGCCAACCAGAGTTTATATTCAGGTGATTTACCTAAGAGACCAAATCTAAAAGGAGGTGAGATAATTGAAAGCATATAGCATAGAAAGGTGCTAACAGTAAGGCTTGTGAAGAAAAGTAAACTTTTCTAAATAGCTGAATAACTAAATAACTAAAAAATAACACTGCCTCAGTTCTTGGCTATAAACACCATCCTGCAGTTTGACATAATGTCCTCTGAAACCAATGGAAACTTTCAGTCAGCCTCAGCAAACAGGATTCGGCTTCTGGTGAGAAGAAAGCTGGGGGAGAAGCAAGTACCATTCAGTCCTTACTGCTCCTGCTGAGGTAGTCAATAACAGCAGCAACTTCTGCAATACAGAGAGCTCTGCAACAGGAATTAAACTAAGGTCTGTAATTCATTTCTAAGGGAGCATATGCATCCATCAGATGGTAAATATGTTAGGATATAAACAGTATAATTCCATTTTGAAGTATTTTTATTCAGATAATGACCACTACTTTCTGACAGAGTTTGATATGATGTCTTGAGATGGTTATGGAACACTGATTTGAAGGAGAAACTTGCAAAGCAACACAATTCTTAATTGCTTCAGCCTTTTGAATCCCAAGCTAATGAGTGGCATTACCAATTTATCACAAGTTCTGCTAGCTGACATTTCCCTATGGAAAACCACAGGAAAGACTGAAAATGAAGTCCACTTGTAGACGAAAAAGCTGCTAATCATATACACCTTTTGCTATAAGGTAAGCAAGGGAAAGAAACTGCTATACCTTTATAAGTTTTGCTCTGATGTGTATATTTAAGTAAATATCCACATCAGTAAATATTCAAAATCCTTGTTCACAATTCATCAATTGCATTTAAAATATAAGTTCCTAGGTAGATATCATACTCCTATCATTACCATCTCACCATAAATATTCAATACCTCCTCATACAAAGTAGTAGACACATAAATGCACATGTAGATAGACTCTTCCTGATTTTATCTGGGGGAAAGCAGTAGTGTGCTCATGCACGAGTCAATGTTATGGACCAAATGCATAGCAGAAATAAAAGGATGTAAGATCTGTGTTTTCACCCCTCTACATTTCTGGACCACGATGAAATGAAGCAGCACAAAGCCAATTATTTTTAACAGAAAATTCATTATTCTAATATAACATTGGAATTTCTTTTAAAAGTATTAAGTGGATGTGAACATAAATCACTCTATATCACAAATACCAGGTAATTAAATGAGTAACACAAAGAACCTAATTATCATTCTCACAAAGCACTTCACATCCATCTGTAACACAGTACCAGATCTAATATTAAAACACAGGATTTCTGGATGCTCTTTCCATCTCAGCATGTCTATATTTAGGCCTATTATTTCACTTCTCATTGTCTCATTTTTGCTTCCTGGAACATGGGGATAATTATATTTAAAATCTATAGATGCCACTGGAGCTAGTTTATGACTGGAATATTTAAGTGTTGTCATAATACAAATAATAACTTTAATAAGAGTGACAGAGGAAGATGCAGTCTTTATGGAAGCTCATCAAGAACATCTATAAACACTTCTGCATTGCAGAGCCTATGGGAGGTCATAACAGCCAACAGGTAAAAAGGTTATGAAACAGATTTTAAAAAAAGGCCACTATAAGGCCTGCAGGGCACCAGCACAATTCAGAAGGTGCCCTGTCCTTGGAAGGCACATCATTAAGGTAGATGTGCTGTGATCTTTCAAGTGTATCTCCTCTGCTAACTGTTCTTTTCCACTCAGCAGGGATCAGGAGAGATCTTCACAAACCTTTCTTTTTTTGATGTTAATTCAAATCCAGTAACAGAAGCTGGGTTAGCAACCCTGGAGTGCAAACTTCTCTAATTTTCACCACAGAGACACAAAATAGGGTAACAGGCTTTCTCACCCTACCTCACTATTGTGTTTCAGACACAACCAGCCAGGATGCCCTGCAGCTGGGTTATTCCAAGAGCTCGTGCTGGCTTTGTTTGCTCTCCCCCAAACTGGTGAGAATGACAATTAGTACCACAGCTGTTTGTTAGAATCTGGAAAACCAGCCCCTCATTTCACTGGCAGGTCTATGAATGTGTCAATCTCAGCAATCATTAAAATGAACTTGAGCCATCTGCACGGCACAGGAAGGCCTTCGGGCTTTCTCCAGGGGGTCTGCCTGAGACTGACAGTTCCATAAATGCTGAAAATTAAATGTTCACCAAAGGGCTGATGCTGTATCCAGTGTGTAAAGACTATCAGTCTGAGGAAGCAGATTTGGTACAGTGCAGGTTAGAATAGGCACTGCTATTCTAACAGCTTTATTGAAAACGTCAGCATCTAAATGCAAGGTAGGACATGTAACTCCCAGCAGAAACAATTTTCATCCATATGGATTATGTAAAATCATTGCACTCTATATTTAGGTATTATATTGTTTTGTGTAATGGCATAGTGGCTTTATTGGGTCTGATGCCGACTTAAACCCACAATAACCTTCTGCTAGACACAATAGTGACTTTTGATTTAATACCAATTTCTTTAGTTTTATTAAAATGCAAATATTTACTTTATTGCATACCAAATCAGAGTAAATACAATCCATTAGCAAGTAAAATTTTGCCAATGTCTTCCACACAGCTCGGAGTAACAGATGCATAAATTACATTAACCAAGCAGCTAAGAAGTACACTGCTCTCAGGAGTATATTACAGGCAACAGTAACTCATACACATTTTTTGCTGCATCTTCAGCCTTATTCTGCTGTTACCTGTGATGCTCTGATACCGTAAGGATATATGTTTACAAATCCTTCAGAATAGTACCGGAAGAAGCTCAACTGGAAGGCAAGAGGTTATCTATGACAAGGTGATAATTTGTTTGCCACTTTAATTATTGAATAAACATTTAGAAGATTAAATTAACCACAGTTAATACAGTTGGTTATCCTGAAATAGTTTTATATGTAAATATTTTCATGAGTACTAATATTATGAATAACCACACGTATCTCTCTTCAAAGGATATTTCAATTTCCATCAGGCATCACATGGGCAAATCTTACTTCCTCCCTGGAGTAAAAGGTGGGTAAGGATCAAACCATGACTGAGTCTCAAGTTTGAACTCTTCTCTCCTGCAATACTTTCGGAACTTTTCCCCTTACAACCTACCCCTGCTTTGAACACCTCTGCAAGAACAGCAGGATGTATCTTTTCATTATTCCTAGGTAAGCACACAGATATCCTTAGGTAATGATTGCTAAAAATAACTGTTATTTTCTAACTTTTCAAAAGTGCTGAAATCAGGAACTTACAGATTTGACTAAAAATAGTGCTGGCAAAAGCCACATAATAAAAGAGCACCAGTAGTGAATGAATTGCCTGCCAGAAATACCTTACTTTCTCTAAATTCTTAGTTCCTATTTTAAGGACTTTCTTTCCAGATACAGTCCTTTATACAAGGAGGGGACAAAAGGGTTTATGTTGAGTATTTTTACTGCAATAGTAATACCTTTCTAGTAAATATTAACCCAATATATTTACAATAAAATAAAAAGCATGAAGAGAATCTCTAGTCATGCAACATTTATGGGATTATTTCTGCAAAAAGAATATATACTCCTGACGAGAAATAAAATATCCAGGAAAAC